>JAECUM010032012.1:0-18688 GCA_016617855.1 Megalonaias nervosa
ATCTTGATTATGATGCCTATATTTCAATTTGAAGCAATCAGAAATGACATGTCCTTTTTTCTTGCAATAGGTACACGTAGAAATAGACAAGGATTTTGAATCAAGTTTATCAGAAGCTTGATTTTTAGAAGTTGTGCCAGACTGAGTTTTAGGAGGAGTCGTATTTGGTTGAAACACCGTGCATAATCGAATGTCATATATGCCAGTCGGATATTCTGGAGTCTGAGGTTACCATTAATACTGCTTTGTCTACTATATTAGACCAATGTTTTATATTATTGTTTGCCTTATATACTGAATCATCATTATAACATTTTCATGTATAAATATTAAAAATGTTTAGGGATTTGCATGTAACATTCCTCCAATATAATATATCTGTATCCCGCCAAGTTGATTTTCGATATCAACTTGTATGCTCCGAGTTACTAAATATAATGTGTTAAACTGAGTTACAGGACGAAAATAAAGTGCACTCCTTTCTCTTCTCCTTCTTCTCCTTCTTCTTCTTCTTCTTCTTCTTCTTCTTCTTCTTCTTCTTCTTCTTATTATTATTATTATTATTATTATTATTATTATTATTATCAAAAGCATACCTTCAGAATGCACATCCATACATTACTGTAGATTGTGTGGGATGAGCGAATTTCACTAGATCAAGAATTACACGTTCCGTGACTGTTTAGAAAGTTTGACAAGAATGAAATTAATTAGACTGAATTCTGCATAAAAATAGATTATTTTTTGTTTGCTGGACTTTACGACTGTCTTCTTCTAAACCAGATTTTTAAGTCCTCCAATATGTTGTTAGTATTTCAATGCATAGTGAATCAGGAATAATCAAAGTTAGGAATGTTAAGGCTCAATACCTCGAGTCGCTTCGCTCGTGTCATGAGATTGATTAGCCTCATTTTGCAGGTATGATCCCATATATATATGTAGGGCTAAAATGTTAAATTAAATGTCATGAAAAGTGAAGCAGAGAGTTTATTTTTCATTATCCTTGATACTGGTGAACACTGGCCTGAGGTTGTTTTAAACTTTGATGTTAATATTGAGAGGCCTTAGGTGTTTACTAAAATCATAATGCTGATTGTTTACTAACATTCTGATAAACAATGATCCATGTTAGTACTAAAAGTTCTACGGTAGAGTACTGCCACTTTTCATGAATGGATTCCTTTTACCAATAAAATTGTGTAGATGGTCATATAATGACTTAGGTGTTTTTGATGATTTTTGACTAAGGTAGGATTTTCTAACTGCAATCATAATGAAAACATCTTACCGTCTGACCATCTATCGACCTGACTGTACTTATGTTTGACGCATCTCCTTCCGATCATACTATTTTATTATGTGCTCATTTTTGTCTTTAACTTTACCCTGTCAGAATCGTGCAGTATTTTACGCTCCTGAACACCTTCATATTGCACGTACGTTAACGACACGTGTGCCTAAAGATAGTATAGTGTATTAGGAACTACGTTGTAAACAAACCATGTATACTCGTGTAGTAGACGCTTTAGGTTTTGTTTGATTAATTATTTGTGAATGAACGAAAGCGGCTGTTTCGTCCATTTGAAAGTATAAATAATAAAGTTAACGATGTGGACGAGTTCACTGAGTCAGAGATGAAACTTGTAAAGAAACAAACGAATGAACGTGATATTCGCAGTGTCAACAAGAAACGTCATAGACTCAGCAATTAAACATACCCCTCATGCCATTGAGACAGTGATTTAGGAAAACATTACTATTTTTTGTAAATAGAATGGTTCAGACTATGACGAATGCTCTCTAGGGTCTAAAAATGATAGCATAGAAAAGCATATTGAAGCCAATTGCTATCTCATATCTATCAGAGACGTTCCTTTTAAAAGTCTGTCAAAATACTAGATTCAAGAGAAAAATACGCAACTGATGGTTTTGGTTGGAAACTAAGAGCCTCAGAGCCAATAATGAAAGACGACGTACAACTATTGTTTCCTTTGGGTAAATGGAGGGTCACACAACTGCTGCTTCAATTTTCGCCGTGTAACTATTTTGATATAATGTGAGGCTAGCGATAGAAGTCACACCGTATGATGCAGGTCATAGCTGGGGTCTCTCCAAAAGTGAGATGAAAGTGAGATGGTATAAACATATTTTATTTTGCTGGTAATAAAAATGCATGCATCTTGAATTTCCCCAAAATGTACTTTCTTACTTAGTCCTTCTAATCCGCCCGACATATCCTGCAAAATCTGATACTGGAATTTTGAATGGCTTACATTTCATGCTGAAATCCATTCTCCTTACTGGACTGAATTGACCCAATAATCGAATCCCTCATAAACAGGAAAGCAGAACTGAGGTGGATCAACATAGAAACAAAATCCATTTTAAGTAGACAAAATCGACAATTCTTTTTCATGTAGAGCGCGCGAAGTTCAATGGTCTCTAGGCTGTGGTATGTGCGCATTATTATTGTTATTGTGTATTGATGAATCTATGGGTGTGCATTTATTTTGGAATACGACATTAATTCAGTTACGTTGTTTCTTGTAGTGCATTTCATTATAATCAAGCCTTAGGTAGAATAAGAAAATGAGTATATAATAAAAAGGTTACTGCATTTGTATGGGAAAATATGAAGTCGTTTTCTCGGATGGATTCAGCACACCAACAGATCGTGCAGTATCCAGCCGAAAAAAAACTCGTTTGTCATACAAATGCAGTAACCTATAAATACCATATACCTCGTTGGGCAAAATAACACAAAACTTGATAATCTGCCACCTCGTTGTAATTGAATGCTACTGAAAAATTATTGTTGCTTCAACACCTTAGGGATCTTCAAAAAGAGTCAACAAATCACATGTCCCCAATCATTTATAGTATTTAGTAATGACTATTAGGTAACGTAATATCTTCTTTCCAAAACCACCCATGTTATTTATCTAAAGTGAAAATGTTATCACTGATTCCGACAATGCTAGCATACTAAAATAGGTGACAAAACACAACATCGATATAGTTCTGTTTTCTAAATGATGCAAAGACTTTTCAGTCTCAAAATCAAATATAAAAGTTTTACTAATTGATCTCACGAAGTGTATGCTATATTAGCATTAGCATTTTAGCATCTCCACCATCTTCAACTGCACCATATTTTATAACTTTTTCCTCAACAATAGTGATCAAACGTAAAATGATCTGCAGTAATTTTTTTCCATAATCGTCAAACAAAAGGGTGAGACTAATTGAAGATTAATTATGAACTTTCTCTTTGTAACAAGAAAACCGGGTTGGGTTCAGATTTATAACGAAACACTAATGATGGTGGATACAAATACAATGTTTATTGATGAATGACTCAAATGAAAAAAAGTATTATGATTAATACGTGCGTGTCTATGATTCAATTATTCGACAAACTAACACAATCCGCACGAACCTAATAATGTAACATGAATGTGAATACAAGTAAGTAACCTTACGTAGTACAAGGACAAATGTTAATGATTCACAGTAATTTCACAAGACGAAAAGAATGATGTGTTGTACTCAAATAGTAAAAATGATGTACTTTTGCTCATATAGTAAAAATGACGTATTCACTCAAATAGTGAAAAATGATGTACTTTACTCAAATAGTAAAATGATGTAAAATTGGGTCAGATATCATACAATATATCTTTACAGTCCCAAAATACTGGGTATAACAGACCCCAAAATTAGCCCACGGCTAAAAGAATACCTGTATGGAATTACACAAAACACTCCGTCACTAGAATACTTGGCTACCAGCCACACTGGTCAATCAAGCAGTCAGCTTTACAGGTAATCACCGAGAACCTTTCAATCAATTGGTCAATCAGGCAATCAGCGCCCACCAATCGGTCAGCAACGTCCGATCACCTGCTACTCAACCAACAAAACACTGTACAATCAGCTCTACGGCTGCTATTCAACTAGCTCTGTCGTCAGCTCTATCGTCAGCTCTATGGCTGCTATGGTCAGCTTTACAGCTGTTATTGTCAGCTTGACAACTGCTACGGTCAACTCAAAGGTCAGCTCTATAACTGCTACCCCGTCAACTCTGATCAGCTGAAATAGATATAACACCATGTACTAAGAATGACATGGGCATACACGGTAAGCTATACAAATTACATTATCGGCACATCATTGCAAAGCAATAAACAGGTTCAAAAGTGAACCTACCTGTGCCCGATAAGAATCCTATGGTACTAAACTTTTCTTAATAAAATGCAACTTTATTGCTAATATAGATCTCCTGTTAAGTCACATTCACAGAATAGAACACATTTGCATTATAATACGCAAGCCGGAGCTACAGAGAAAATATACAAAAATAAACGTGTTAGTAGAATAGTTATAACCTATAATATGCATAAGAAATTAATAAATAACTCACATACCTCTACAGCTGGAGATCTGCAAGTCCTTAAGTCGACTGCTCACTGACAAGATGTTTCCGTAGTGTAATGTTTTCGTCCTACGGTGAGGTCTTTATACACAGACGATGTATCCCTACATCATCTGTGCGTTGATGAATATCGGTTTTTCCCCCATCGAAAGCATGCACGTGCGGCATAGGATGAACCGAACTCACTGTTCCAAAATATTGTACAATATACATAAATCACCCTTGGGCAAAGTTGTACACAAAAAAAGAAACCCGAGTACATGTATTTAATAAATAACCAAGAGATTTATACAATTCCGTGACACTCTTATCTGTGCTAATATGTGCCAAAAACAATGCAAATTAGTATAATGTACAATACGGTATTACAACAAATTAGAGTTTTTCATGTTATACTCTAGCAGCAGGCAGGGTGAACCCTACAAATTGGTTTCGAGCAAGTTTTTCATAAAATAAATGTTCCTACAAGGGCTGAAAAATAAGGTCAATAACGCTAAACCGAACCTCCTAACTTTTATTATTACCGTATAGTTTGAAAAACGAATAATAAATCGTTTGGGTTAGCTCATTTTTGTTATTTTATTTTTGACTTTTTGTTTTTTATGTCATAGTGCGTTTAGTTTACTCGTCGGGTCACTCAATTTTTGTCATTCACCCTGCCTGCTGCTGTAATTAACCAAAGATTTTATCTAGACCTACACGATATCTAGATCTTGGATCATGTAGATTTATTGTAATAAATCCGAACGGAACAGCTTGTGCTTTTGAAAAGAAGTTTTTAAACTTAATCATATCCATATCTCCTGAACACCAAGTATAATAAATATTCTGTAAAGTATAATTATCTACTTCATTAAACACAACCAAAATATTGCAGTTGTCTCTGATCACTTTAGGTATTTGTGTATATCGTTGTGTGACGTATATAACATCTGTATTCTTGTGTCTACCTCGAGAAAATATTCTAGCTGGATTTGTTTGTCTGTCCAACATAACGTCATCATACACCACTAAATTATTAATAAATCCATCTAGGTCATCTACAGATGGAGCCTCATCAATATCGGTAATAAAGTCAACAACATCATCACCGTCTTCATTCAGCAATTTTGCATTTTCATTAAAATCCTTGAGTACTTCGTAACAGTGTTGATCATCTACGGATGGTGCTACTAAATACAGTTTACTCCATTTTAACCACCGCATTATTAAATTTAATAATAGTTGTGTTTTACCCGATCCAGATGGACCTATTATAATCATCCTTATCGAATTTGGTAATGCTGGATGATGTTTCACTGGCTCCTGTTTTCGTGTCGCCGAAAAGTCAATTATATCCATATAATAAATAATATGATTCTATATTGTGTTCGGTGTAAAATTCCTACACCCACTGCTGAACTAACTACAATAACAACAAAAAATAAACGACGTGCTCTGACGGGCAAATGTGTAAAATGTGGTACCAAGAAATACAAATTTGTTAAAACAAAGACAGGTGGAGATATAGCCGCTTTATTAGGAAAATTACCAGGAACTCCGTGGGCTAAATATCCGGGGGAAAAACACTTACCGGGATATAATTATTGTGGTCCTGGAACCCGACTTGACATCCGACTTGATGATCAAGATCAACCAAGATCAGGAGAGCATCCAGTAAATAAGATTGATCAAGCGTGTCATGTTCATGATGTTGCGTATAAAAGTAAAGATTTACAACAAAGGCATCTCGCAGATGTAAAATTGATTCATGCATTAAATTCTATACCTAATAAATCTGTCAGAGATAAATTAGCTAGTTTTCTAGTAAAATCTGCAATGAAAAGTAAAATAATGCTAGGGGCTGGTAATTAATTATATAAATATTATAATGGAATCCATTTATTATAGCCCAAGAGGATATTGGAGAGGTAGATCAGCTATTATTAAATTATCTGAAGCAGCAAAAGTCTCACGTTCTGTTGCTGCAGCGTGGTTAGCACGACAGGCAATATGGCAAATTTATCTACCACCACCTAAAAAATTCAATATGCACATTTTGATGTCAGCGTCCCTAATGAGGTTCATCAAGCAGATATTTTATTTTTACCACACGATACCATTAAAATTGGTAAACGTCAATCACGCACATACAAATACGCATTAACTGTCGTTGACGTTGCAAGTAGATATAAAGAAGCTGAACCATTATCAACAAAGACAGCGTTTGAAGTTGCATCTGCGTTTGAACGAATTTATCAGCGAGGACCTTTGCGATGGCCACAGTTATTACAGGTTGATCCTGGCAAAGAATTTCTTGGTACAGTATTATCGTTAATGAAAAAACGTAACGTTAAAATCAGACGAGGACATACTGAAATTCATCGTGATCAGGCAATCGTTGAACGATTTAATCGAACACTTGCTGAGCGGTTATTTGGATACCAATACGCAAAAGAAATATCTACTGACTTTAAATCCGGTGAGCGATCTCGTGAATGGGTTGCGAGGTTACCAAGTGTGATAGCTGCATTAAATAACGAAATTACTCGTTCAACTTCCATGAAACCTTCTAATGCGATCAAAAAAAATATATACCCCGTAGCAATGACATACATCAACCTCAACCAGTATTAGGTAATGTAACTGTAAGATATTTATATGAACCTGGCGAACTTGAAGGTGGTAAAAAAAGAGCAACTGATCCTATCTGGAGCGTGACTACACATACAATTTCTAGTGTAGTTAGATCTACTGGTAGACCTCCAATCTACAGATTAGATTCTACAGCCCCTCAACGTGGATTTGTACGTGAACAATTACAGGTAATCCCTGAAGACACACAATTACCACCACATACAATTACATAACCAGAACCTCTACGTCGATTGCATTCAAGACAGGTCAGCATCACATTATCACGTATATGACCAAGATCACTATTAATTCTGTCTACGGTAAATTGTCTTGGATTATTATTCGAATATTGCCATAACATATTACAGTTACAACTTGCACAATTATTATTCTGTTGTGCTTTTAGTTTTATAATAAATTCAACATCAATATCAAAGTCACGCTTATTTTTTTTGTCACACTGCTTATAACCAGATAGTTTTTTTCTTATTACGTCATTATTAACAGTTTGATCATTATTTTCTGTAAAATTCATAATAACCCTATGTAGTTGAGATATTCGTCTGACTCTAGAAACTGCGAGATAGACTAAATTTGACCATTCGATCCGATCATCTATAATCCAAATATTTGTATCGGAAATAGTTAACCCCTGTGATGAGTGAATAGTTATAGCGTATTCTAACGTCCACGGTGATTTATTCATATTCAGCGCATTCTCAACGACATTAATATTGACTAAAATAATATCATTCAAGACAAGATTCTGTATTCCACCACCAGGAATTTCAACATCAATATTCTGTCGTCGAGTATCTGCTGGGCGATAACACAAAGGTACAGGTAGATCTGAAAACTTTTCTTTATGTAACAAAAATAATTTATCCTGTAGTTCATCACGAACTATCTTTCTACTTGCAACTATTAAATCAGCGGGATTCCATAAATTTAGAAAATCATTCATAGAAGTCTCTGGAATTACTCCTCGCATTATTTCACATTGTACTCTGTCTGGTTGTAGTCTAATTAATCTTTTAAATCCTTCAGCGGTTCATCAATAGCTCTATGGTCGTCATTTATTTCCTCGTAATAATCTACGTTATTCTTCAGCCATTCATGTGGAGACTGTCCAATAAAAGGTGGTGGTTGACCATGATCACCGCACATTATTATAGCAGTATTCTTCGTCAATAACCATTCAAGAAATGTTTTTAATATTTCTAACGACACCGTGCATATCTCGTCCCATATAATATATTTAGGTATATATTTCTCACCCATTCGTTCGGGAGTCCATGTGTCTCCACACCATCTAAAGAAACTATGATAAGTACACGATTTTACTCCTCGCTCTTTTATCTCTCTGGCGAGTTTATGTGTCGGTGTCAAAACAATTATATCTGAATTATTATTCATGAATAATTTAATCACACGAGTTGTTTTACCTGAACCACCGCATCCGTTAAGATAAACAGTTTTATGTCTAGCCACAGGATCATATACAGATGGTGCTGATGATTTTGATACTTGATTATTATTTTTGTAATATATTTCCTTAATTTCAACGTCGGCAGATTCAGAATAGCGAAGTATATTTTCTTGTTTTATTCTCCATGATCCCCATTCACCATTACCAAGTAGCGGTTTTAACAAATCCGTATATTTTTTATTTATGTAGAACGAATCCGTTGCGACTCTGACAGCATCACGAGAAAATATATTTATCATAGATAGTAGATTTATAGAAACATATGCCAACATAGATGATCTTAAATGAGTAAACTGCGGTGAGTCACCATCAAGATAACTCACAATTGTACCTAGTTTGGTTCCGTCTGACAAATAAGCATTACTCCGATTTATAAATGTATTTTTTCTGTTGTATCAGCTATTATAAAATCGAGTTCAGCATCGTCCATAATCAATCTTGTACAGTGTCTTTTATGATCATATGCTCCTCCTTGAGTAAATTTACCAATTATCTTTCTACCAAGATCTTTTGCAAGTTTCTCATCATGCTCATCTCTGCATTTACGTATATTATTAGTAATTTTAATAATATCATCTTCATTAAGATTAGGGAATTCTTTCCTGGCATCATCAATATTAAATCTATTTGGTTCTGGTAACCAAACTTGCTTCTGTGGACTATATGATATATTTGCCTCGCTCACCTGTAAAGATATTAAAATTCCAACATCAAGCATATATCGCAATAGTACTATTGGAACCCAACATTTTTCTGAAAAATGTCTTCCAAACCAAGCATAAGTAATCGGATGGAGATTTTCTGCAAACTCGAATGATTCTACATGAGCAAATCCTGTTAAGTCAAAATCTGGGAAATGTCCGTTTATCGCGACCCTGGTCATCTCGTGTGATGGATGTCCGAATCTCTTAAAGTATTCAGAACATTCTCCGTATCCAAGAAAACTTCCAGGATAACACGCTACCATATCGACGGATATAACGTCATTATACTTATATTTAGTATTCCATAATCCTCCGTGTCCATATTCTACACAGCTTTTCTTGACATCTTCAAGAAATTCCGATAGTGTTGGTTTCCATAAATTTTTCTCCTGAGCGAAATGAGCCGCTACGGATGGAACTGTAAAACAATTATTTAATAATAGTCTAACTTTGATATCGTCTGAAGTATATTTCAGCGCAAGATGTTCCATTTCTACATTAAGAGATTCTATACGGTAAATATCACCATTAGGTCGTACAAATTGATCGTAATGATCATATTCTGAACTTTGAAATAACCAAACGGACACAGGGTCACTTTTTCTGATATTTTTGATAAAATCAAATATATGACCATCATAAAATTTAACCGCTCTATCTCGTGGAAATATTGTTACTGCTGAGGTCCACGCATGCGAATTATGATCAATAATATCTATTGGAGCTCCATTTTTTATATACTTCGGTTTGTACAAAATCTCTCCCGTCAGCGTTTTTACTGTTATTGGAAATCTTAATTTCTTTTCTAGTTCAGCAACATCTTTAATAGATGCTCCGGTATCTTTAACTGATTCTGCCCAAGTATTTATTTTTTTACGCCTTAAATCTGTTAAACCATTACCACGTATCGCGTTTGTCAAATGTTCTGTAACTCGTTCAGCTACACAGTTTATTCTTGACTCTGACAGTTTCATAGGCTTTAGATCCCCGACGTCAGGTTTATTATTAAGCGGATATATTGCATATACAACTGCAGTCACAGGGTACCCCGTTCATAATATACCTTATCAACACCGGTTAGTATTCCGGGCTTAGATTTATTATTTAAGAGAACAATATTATTTCCTGACTGCACACGGACTGGATCGCGCTTATCACGAATAATCCAAATATCTTCTTCTGTATTTACAATAAATTTTATTAAAATAAAATATTTTTGATCATCAAGGTGATTAATAATTACTTTTCCTCGTTCATCATTCATCATATTAGTAACATTTCCAACTCTGAATGTTGACCATACATGAACAGCGCCATCGTCACGAAATTCCTTTTTTGCTTCACGAATACGTTCGGTTACATCCTCATTTGTTAAAGCTAGATCTTGCATCAAAGTACTATATTTATATTCTGATAGTCTGTCAAGATCGAATCTAGCATGGGAAGGTTCAATTGCCGATAATTCGTTCATATAATTAAGACAAGTATTTAAATTAAAATTTTAGTATATATATAATGATTGAAACAAAAAACAAATGTGCTTGGCTCAGAATTGGATATACGTCTCTTTGTAATAAACCGTGCGTGAACAAATACTGCGGATATCATATGCAAAGCATCAAAAATGGAAGTACAGGACCCATACCGTGTATTCAATGCGGTGTTGGAGTGAGGGGAAAAACTCCATTGTGTCTAAAATGTGGCGGAAAAAAATACAGGGAATTAAAACGATATTATGACAAAAAAAATAATACTTTGACGTCAGGTAAATCTCCTATACAAACCGTAGAAGATTATCTGACCAGATTTCAGAATAATGATTTAAACAAATAATATTATATATAATGAATCAGACAAATCAGAGTTATGATGAAATGATCGACAATGATATTATAAGAGAATTAAGAAAAGAAGCATTTCGTAATAAATACGAATTTGTGAAACATCCAATAATAAAAAGTTATGAAGCATCCCGAGATGGTGTGATCAGACACTGCAGATTAAAGAAACCAGTAGGTAATGTTGAAAATAAAGGTTATTTTAGATTTAATGTTGCTAGAGGAAAAAGATACTTATCAAGTAGATTCGTATTTGAATGTTTTCATGGAGTAGTTGAAAATGGACTTGTAGTTGATCATATTGATGGAAATCCCAAAAATAATCGGTTATCTAACCTGCAAGCTATTACACCTAGTCAGAATAATACACGTGGAAATACAGGAAGGTGTAAAAAGTTTGCAAGAAGAGCTATTAAATCCATAAATACAGAAACAGACCAAAAAATAACTTTTCCATCAATGTATGCGGCTGCAAAACATTTTAGCATACATTCACAATCAGTACGTGATGTTGCAGATAATATTACCAAATCAGCATTTTCGAAAACATATAATCAGCGGATAATATTTGAATATATCTAACTCTGTACTCTTAATAAATAAATTGTATACAGTTCGACTCTATATTTTGCTATGGGTACCTTCACCGTCGCTGCTCTCAGTGTCACTTTCATTTTTGACAGAATCAAATAACATAATCTTTCTTAATTGCATTACACGATTATCCACGATCTTCTTTTTCTCGTATTCACGAGATAGTTCGGATCTAATATTTTCGATCGAACGTGCAAGAGGCGCAAATAGCTTTACCTGCTTTTCATTTACCACCGCCAAGGATTCAAGCATAGACTGATAGATTAATTTTACAAATTTATAATTGGATGGTAATGTGTATTTATTGTCAATTTTTCTTTGTTTTAATATTTCATAATCACATAATATTTTTTCAGGATCGAGATTATCAGATAGATTTATTCCGTTATGTTTTAATTTTTTAATAGCAGAAATAATATCATTAATGTTTTCTTGGTTCATTATATAATAAATATTTCTTTAAAATAAAAAATATTCACAAAACATATAATCACAACACAACCCCATATGAGCTCCTAGATTGCCAAACAACATTCTAGCAAGCTCAGGGGCATTTGAAATATCCCCATGTGAACTCCTAGGTTGTCAAACAACATCCTAGAAAGCTCAGAGGATATTCGAAATTAGACGAAACACATTTATACAGACTCAACCCCCATATGAACTCCTAGGTTGTCAAACAACATCCTAGAAAGTTCAGAGGGTGATCCGTAATTTTTATTGACGACACAAACACAACACATAAACTTATCCTAAACTTATCCTAATGGACGGCACAAACACATAAACTTATCCTAAACTTATCCTAATGGACGGCACAAACACATAAACTTATCCTAATGATATATGATTGTATGGTTATGAAATATATACAAATGGTGATGACGGGGGAATCTTGTCTACGTCCAACAGATTTTGTACACTCTCCCCCCATACAAAACCCCGGGAGTGTAAAAGGTACACCCCTCAAGGGTGTATGATAGGAGAGTGTATTTTGTCTGTTGGATATCGAGGAAATTCTCCGGGTTCCCCCAATTAAATAGCATCAGTCGCCAAATGCAAGATAATATATCTTTAGCATTTTTGGAGACTCGAACACACGAGAGTCTGCACAACTTCGATCTACGTCCAACCGTCTTACCACTTCGGCCATCGTTCTCTTATCAATAATACAGTTGAATTTAAGTATATATAAAATATTTGCGCTATCTCACAGAACTTGTATTACTAATAGAATGTAGAACTGTACTTCAGTTTTTCAAAATTCATAAAATAATTACACGTATAAGTTATAGTTCGTTAAGGTAACAGACAGACGGACTAATACGCTATACACGTATATACAACTGGGTTTGTACAGGTAACGACGTAGTAGTAAGGGAAATAATCGTTCAATTTACTCCGCAGAGAGAGATAGCCGAGTTATCTCGCTTTATTATATATACAATTGCTTTAATCATAGAAATTGATTATTATTCAAACATTTACTCATCAGTCCTGATTAAATAATCAGACGTTCTACGAGCGTATATACAAATTAATATTAAGAGACTCTTGTCTTAGATCCAAAATGTTTCCTGCCTGGTCGGTGAGTTTGAAATTTATTCTTGTCAGAAATGGATTATGAACTCGTAGATAAACTGGATTAATTGGCTCAGATACAATTAACCACCCGGGCGGATCTTTAGGACTAAATGTATATAGTATATACCCCTGTTGGGCCTGGTTAGACTTTGAAAGATCTACTTGATAACTGTCATCAATTACGTCACATACCAGATTGACCGCGATCGTAGATGTTATATTAACAATACCAGGTGAGATATGGCGACCTCCACCATGTGGATCATTATTATATTTAAGAATAGTTGGTGTAGGTATTAATTTTTTCCATGAATCAAGTATTTTTGGAAAATATTCATCAATATTAATAAAATTAGGAATATTTACTTCAGATATAAGATTATTCACTATTGTTTTTTTAGCATTATCTCTGATAATAACTACAGATTTAAGATGATAATATACATTTCTAGTCAAAATGTGCTTAAGATAGTTAAAATCATTCAATATTGAATTTAAGTGTCGAATTCCTTCAAGGATATTTTCTTTTATGTCGTCGCTGTAATACTGTATTATATCAGCAATATTATTTTTAACAACATTGAGAGAATGATTAAATTCTTCGTTCATTGCTTTATTCACAGCGGTGATAGGTATTTTACTAAAAAGCCATTCTGGAGGTCCTTTTGTGTAAATTTCTTTTAGATTAGGAATATTTTCGGCATTATCAACAAAAACTTCATTGACGGTCCATGGGTACATTTTCTTGTAATTGGGAATCTCCTTAAATTTTCGTTCTCCTGTTTTAAACTCCTCGATTTTTGGTTCTGAAACTCCATTATAAACCGGTGCGACTTCAGGCCATCCTAACACGGATCTGATCGAACTTTGATAAATATCTACGGAGTAATCAGGGGAATTTATTTCAATAACCGCAGATAGTGTCGGTTCATAAACAGTAATCGCTATTTTAGATTCTTTCCCTGTAATAGATTTAATTCTGCGTTGGAACTCATCATTAATCTGCTCTATTTGATAACTGCCCGTTGGAATAGCAACTACTTGCCAATCAGGAGTTCCATCAGGCTTATTCTTATTAGCGAATACTAATGAATTATTTGGCTGTAGTCCACCAAATGATTTTGATCTAATATTTGGCCAGCTATAATAAACCCGTAACTGTGCTAATGCTATTTCTTTTGCAGGAATTGATGTTGGAAAATTGACACTAAACTCAGGATTGGTCGAACTTAACGATATCATGGTAGTTTTTGACGGAGTTGTATTAGTGACGATCTGCTGAAGTAACTCCCTGTCTGTCATTATTATTATTGTTGTTATTTAATTCATTAAAATCATTAGCGATCACCTTAAAAGCGTCATCATAGGTTTTCATCATCATAGCAAATTCAGTATCGGATATTTCACCATCACTAACACACGAAGAAATGTACAAAGATAGTTTAGAACATGCATCTGCCACTGTATGTAATTTAATCATATAATCGTGCAATTTAGCATTTGTACAGGTATCTATCTTTTTGGCTATAATACCTAGAACACCAGCAATAGTCGTTGATGCTGAAACAATGATGGTTATAACAGTAGGTGCTGTCATCGTCAATGTTGATAATAATAATCCTGTTCCAGCAATAACAGCAGAAACCGAGTAAACAACTACATCAATAACAACTATACGTCTTTTGTATTTTTTTATTTTCGTGTTATAATAGTCGATAAAATTATTTAGTTTAGTCAGACGCTCACATACTTGATTGCATCTGTAACGTTGAACGTCGATGCTAGACTGAGGTTGATCCATTATACTAACAACATCATTTAATTAAGTTTCAGTTACGAATTCCAGAAACCACCAGTAACGTCTCGGAGGTATTTCCGTTGATATCAGCGTAAAGATTTCTTTCATATTCTTGGTTAGCATCACCAATAGAGGATTATGATATACATTTGGTGATAATGAAGTTGCCGCAGTAATTTCCGAACCGTACATAGATAATCTGTATAACCCAGTTACTTCTGCGGTATGTTCGAGTGTATTATTTTGTGGTGTCCATGTTGATGATCCTGATGCTACTGTATATACGATATTTTTAATTTGTCCGTGTGGAATTTTAATCAGATTAGTTTTTTGAACAATATTAGGTATTCCATTGACAATATCATTGAGTTTCGTGTTAACGTCGGAGAGTTTTATGTCAACGGTTGGTTGATCACCAAAAAATTCTTTAATGGTTTTGTTTACATTTCTACGAAAATTTAAAAAAGTTTGTACGTGATTAATATAATCAGTTCTAAATGCAGAAATTCCATCATTAATTGTCGTTAACGAAGTCGTTATTGGAATTTCCTTATCATCGACGTATTTTTTTGTTGCAGCATCAAAATCATATTCTGGTGTTCTAAGATTGTTAATACCATTATTATTCATATTAAGAAATGCGCGCATTATACCGCCGTTGGCCAATATGTATTTAGATTCTTGATCGTCGACATATTTCTTTGTTGCGGCGTCTGTATCTGCGGTTGGGTTTCCAAGGTATGTAATTTTATTTTGATTCATAATAATGTCACCCCTGAATGAATCACCATCTTTCTTAATATAATCGTTGACTGACGTACCGGAATCTTGTATTTTACCCTGATCAGTAAAAGTAACTATATTATTAACAACCGCGGTGGGAACTCGTATAAGTACATCTGGTAGTTGTATATTACTAGTTTTTAATCGTCCTTCTTTATCCTGAAAAACGACTACTTCGTTTTGATCCACACTGGTTATGTTTAATAAATCGTCAATCTCATTTCTGAGCTGATCGAGAGTTGCGTATTTAGATAAATCAGCTTGCTGATGACTTTACCACGAGAAGATCTTCCATAAATATCTACCATTATATTACTAATGTCTGTTTAAATGTGACGTCGTAGTATATTCATGTACAACTTTGTGGGGTGGTTTTGTTGATTTTGATATAGCATCAAGTACGTTAAGTACTTCTCGACCACATATTGGTGGATCAGTTAATGTTTGTGTTGGTAACGTTGAATACCATATTGGAGTACTTTGATAGCCGCTAATATACTTTAAGAATTCTTTTGGTGGAGCTAGTTCATATGAATCAAAATAAATAATTCCACGTGGATCTATTGCATAAGCGACCTAATGCGTGCCTGGACCAGAATTTTCATCGAGATTAATAATACCGGTTTCAATGTTATTTGGTTGTTTTGGTAATTGATCGCGCATGAAAACACCTCTGAAGTTTTTTATTTTTAGTTTTTTAGCAGCATTGAGTAAATCAAAATTGGACATAGGAGATATCAGTAAACTGTCCCTGGTAATCTTAGGCCCTTTCCGTACCATGAATGTGGAGTCCCTGGTAATCTGAGACCTCTTCCCTTTTTTTTAATTCCCTTTCCTGTTGCTTTCTTTAATGCCATTCCAGCAGCAGTTCCAACAGCGCCTAATGCAGCTGCTTTTGCAACAGCTGGGGCTGCAGCGGCTATTAATGCTGGTATTGCTGCAAGAAGTGGAAATATACCACCCGTCTTAATGATATCTTTAATGGCACCCGCAGAAAGATTAAGTTTTATACCTTTATTTGATTTTTTGGCTTCATCGAAATGCCCGAGCTGACGTTCTGTAAGAGATAATTTATTGGAACCGCTCATCTGCTCCTTCTTTAACAATATTTTTAATCCACAGTTATTTTTTGATGCTGATTGTATCCTTTTAATCTGACCAGGAGTCAGACTAACACTAACGTGATTATACGACATTATAATATTCATAAACGATCTAATTACATGTTTTCCACTGGAGCATCAACTACTCGCATTCGTCCACCAGCACCTTCAAGTAACATCGATTTATCGCTGAGTATAACAGCAATTGCTCTGTAATTAGGAATAGCTCCAATATCTCTATTAACATGAGCTCGAAAATGTATATCAACTACTGACTGTCTGGTTAAATCTAAATGTTCTAACGAAAAGTAATAAATCGGATATAAAGTTGTAAAATCTAACTGTGATATTTGTAAACCAGTATCAATATTTTGATCACGTCCCATGAACGTCATTAGACGATGATATGCACGTGCTACATGATTTTGTTCAAAATTCAGTAATATATCCTCGGATGGTTCTCGATGTCCATTTATCCTTAAAGAAACCTCGGAAACACCAAGTTTGTCAAATATCATTATGTTTTCATCTTGATCGTTTACTCGTGCAGCATTTTGAAGCACAATAAATATATGTCGCGGTGCAGAAACACCTTGCTGAGAAGCTATTTGCCATGTAAATAAACCATTAATATTACTCTGGATAGCATCTGTGGTCATTGTCAACCATGACAAGGCTGATTTGCCACCTTGATTCATAAAAGAGAGTAGACGATCTTCTTCAGATATTGATGGAGTCATCACCGGCATCCACAATGAAAGCTTCGTAAGAATTACTCTACCAGCATCAACTACACCAGGTCGCCAGATTGCATCATTATCGGTTGCTTTTCGCACAAGTACAACTGTATGCTTAGCTCCAAAGATGACTTTCCTGACATTTCTACAGAATCCAAATATATGTGAAAGTGGAATTGCACATGAAAATGCTCTCCTATCACCTTTTAACATTGATTTACGTACTGCAAATCCTAAGTTAAAATTTGCATTCATCGATAATACTGCAGGTGCATCTGCAGCTCCTCCTGCAACTCTCACATCACCTACATTAACGTTTCTACTTTCTGGAAAATCAGTTGTATCCTTTGCAAACATCATTGACGGGCCAGCCGATCTTGAATAATCATCGCTGTATCTAGCAAGACCCAATATCGTTGTGGCGACGTCGACGTCTTTCTCAATTGATTCAATATTTTTTCCGTCAATCATGTACGTAGCGCTGTCAAATAACGCCATAATACCATTATTAACAAAACCAACAATAATATTAGCTCCATATGCTACTGGTGCTGCAGGAGCAGCGTTATTTAAAATTTCACCTTCTACTTCAATAAAAGCCTCAGCGGGTAAGAAATACTTACTTGTATCCTGAACTTGTAGTTCAATTCGTCCACGCTGATCTGGAATTCGAGCATCATAAGAATAATATTGATAATCACGCACAGACTCATCTTTAAGTACTGGTGCGTCCATGTCAAATGCGGGATCAGATATACGCTTGAACATCTTTATTATATTTGCTATCGTCTAACACGAAGACCACTTCGGGAAGTGAGACCACTTCCTGCTATCAGACTAGCAGTTATATTTTTTTCTTTTTCTGACATTGGTACATCAGCCAACTCCGCTAGTTTTTGATTAGCAACTTGATTTATTATTTTACTGACATTTGCAGGCATTACTTCAGTGCTAGGTAATTTTACTGGTTGAGGTTTTCGTCGTATTAATCGTGTTAGTCTATCTTT
>JAECUM010032013.1:0-38577 GCA_016617855.1 Megalonaias nervosa
ATATATATGTTTATAAATTGCTGCCAAGGGTTATTGTCGTAATCCTACATCTCTCTGGCATTCTAAAGAGACATAGCTCCCTCTCCTCCCAAACACAAACGGAATCCAGTATTGATGCCACAATGTTTCATTAATCAGGGTGGCCATACGGAGTCTGTTGTTTTTAGTTGCATGAAAGAAATGAACCATTGTTATTAAGATGGCGTTTCAGTGTTTTGTGTAGTCTCTTGATAAGGTGTGATTGTGCATTAAGTTCATTATGTTTGATAAAATAGCACAATCACAAAAAGATCGATCTCAAGTATTTTTTGGAGTCTTTTGTAATGATCTGTTTTCCTTCCTCAACTTTTTACTTAACTATTTTTCTACAATCGTTCTTGGACTTGGATCTTTATGTATACTAATCATAAGATTTTGTTCATTGTTTCCTGTATTTAAGTATGCAACATCACTGCGAAGCGTATCCAAGAGTATAGATTTATCATATTTCTTGTAACAAGGCAGGTATCTTTTCATGGGGGATGCAATAGCTTTATTCGTACACATTAATTACTAAGGAACAAATATTAGGCTACAGGATGGAGGAACAGATCGTTGCTTGAAGGTGGAAGAACAGATCATAGCTAATGATAGAAGAAGGATTCGTAGATAGAGGTTGGAAGAACGGATCGTTGAAGTTGGAGGAACGGATGGTAGCTATAGGTTGGAAGTACAGAACGTAGATAGAGGTTGGAAGATTCCCTAGAGGACACATTTTGGTGGGGAAAAATATAACTCCTTTCGACAACCAAAATGTTATATAATTTTCAAATTAATGCTTATAGTATTATTTTCATTGGACAGTCACGTATAGTTTGCTTCCTTTTGAGTAACTATAAACTCTACCAACGCATAAAATCATTGCTTTTGTAAATGATAAATCTGTAAAAGAGACAGCGCAACATTTGTTTAGCAGCTATTATATGGTGCATCAATTATGTTTGCAGGTTTTTTACTGTTAGAAAATACAATTTGGAATTTAATATTCACTGAACGCTTGATTTGTCTGGAGATATTAAAGAGGTATTAAAGGAGTAGAGCAATCCTCCTTGATAAATTTATTATTGTCAATAGCAAAGTTGTTGAATTTCAAGCGAACACTAGAAAACAAATTTAGACTTTCAAAAACCCTTGAATGCTTGACTCTTTCCATTTATATTTCAAACTATAGATGAAGAAACAACTTTACCACTGACAATATGAAATTTATCAAGGAAGACGGACCCATGCCTTTAATATCTCCAAATGAAAGTAGGCTTCAGTTAATATCAAAATCAAAATTAAATTGTTTTTTCTGAAAGTTCAAAACCAACAACCAATATTGCTTCACTACATAACAACTGCAAAACAAATAGCGCAGTGTTTCGTGTATATAGTTTGAGAAAGTCAAGCAATTCAAGAATTACAATCTGAATTAGTTTTCTAGCTAAGGTTTAAATTACACCAACGTAACCTCTGTGAATAAAAATAATTTTAAAATGTAATAGAATACTTCAATTATAACAGCATACATTTATTATACAAGTATTGTGTTTGCTTTGAGTTTCTATGAAAGTGTTATACGTTGAATGTCATTTGTGCTGTGAGTCCTGGTTTACCGGATCGTTTTGAATTCAGGTCTGTTGTGACTTTAAGCATACTGAATAAACAATTTTATAAGAAAACTACAACAAATTTGGAATATATATCTTCTGACCACCATACCGACCTCCGTCAGAGGTTAATTACTGTTGCGTACTGTATGGTGATATAACATTATTGCCAATCGGTGGTGAGATTTGTTGATTTCGGTATGACTGTTTTTTGATTTGCAATCTCAAGTGTACGCCTTACAGCTACACATTTATACGAAATAGCATTGCAAATATCGATATGAAGCTACCGGTGGTTTAATAATTTGTATCAGAAAACATAGCACCCCATTTTCAGCAAATTAAAAAACCCATTCTTTAATGGTAAATGTTGTTATGATATCGTGTCCGCATTGTACCGTCTCATATCACGACTCCAATATGTTATGCATGCTTAATTCGTATTGTGTGTTGGGTTTTGTTCATGATTATGGATATATATATATATATATATATATATATATATATATATATATATATATATATATATATATATACCTTATATATATATATATATATATATATATATATATATATAATTTGTGCTGTCTGATTGACTTTTACCCCTAACTGAGAGTAGAAGTTGGGTCTATAAATGTAATTTCACGTAGGATAAACATGTTTACTAATATTGAGCTCTAGATACAGCAATGATCCTGACCATAGACGTTTATAGAAACAAATTTTGTTTATTGTTTGATGGAAATTTCCAATAAAATGACAGAATAATGTGAATCTATATAAGATTGTTTATAACTTGGAATTTTCTGGAAATGACCTTTTGATGGTCATTCTGGTTCTCAAATTGTGTTTAAGGTTTTGCTCATTCCTACCTTAATATCGGTAGTGGAACTAGTCTTATTGTTGTGTTTAGTTTTAATTTAAATTATTCACTGGAATTACAAAGTGTTCATTTATTTTTGGATGCAATCACTATTTTTGAATAATTGCGAAATCATTCAAGTACATTTTGGATTATATCATATTAATACATCAAGACTGTTGTCACATTAGCACAGTCGAGACTACTGGCACATCCGCACATTCAGAACTGAATTTCACTCGAAATACTCTTTTCTTTTAGACTTGTGATATACCTTTTAGGACTGTTTTGGGATTTAATTAACAATATTATAAGTTATTTTTAATTTTCACTTTTTATGTTCTAGAGAAATTAAATATTACTTGAATTTTACAAAACGTGTTGGTTTTCGCTCTTTTCTGTTACTTAGATAAGACTTTTGATTAGTAACGAAGAAATTGCAGGTCTTTTTTCCGTCGATGCCTCTCGAAAGTCTAAAGATGTGGATTATTCCTGTTATGATACTTTGTGCAATATTCTTAACAACATATGTAATTGTCGTCAGAAATATTGTCTCATTAGCCTCCCTTACTTCTCAACGCGTTTACTGCGTTTGCTGATTACAGTTTACTGATATGCTTGCTTTAAAAAAGCCCTAACAGACAGGTAGGGGATGCATTGTTTCGTTCAGACAAGCATGAAATAGCTTATTAAAGCTAAACATGTGGCTAGATGTAGAATAGATTAAAAAGAATTAACTATACAAACACAAAGGCACAAACAAAGGATATGTTTATATTTTAAAAGCGTTTTAAATTTTGTAAGGTAAAGTCATAAAATATAAAGTTACTTATCTCAAAGCACAACTGCTATAAAATTTGAGGCTACAAGATTTGTTATCTTCAAAGATACATTTTGGTAATAAAATAGATGATACATCTAGGCCTTGATACCTTAGTGACTCTTTGCTTTTTTGTTAGAAACAACCAAGCAGGACTGGCCTTGTGTCTACCAGTGAAGAAATGTTATCGTAATCTACAAACAATGATTAGGAAGTTCCCAAGAGATCGAGAACCTAACAGTGTGCTTGGATAGAGAAAGAAGGGCACTGGAAGATCTATCATTCAAGATATCTTGATTTCGACAAATAGTGACACGATGGACGTCTGGTGTTAAAAGTACTATATCATGACAATGTCGAGAAAGCGTACTACGATTCTAGTTTCTCATTAATATTGTAATCAGAACTCTTCTTGTATCGTTGACACTCGAGGGAATAGGGAACTTTAGTGAGTCAGACATAGCAAACACCACCCGTCAATATATGAATCTCCACTTCCAATCAATCGGTTTTGATAGCCATAAGATTTGCAAAACAATGCAATTATCCATGCGCTCATGCAAACGTTTTTGTATGTATGTACGTTGTAATTACAGGATTTGTTCTTTCTCTTCGAAAAGAGCGAGACAAGTCTTAAATTCGACCGATAGACTCCTCTTCATTTTGTCTAAAGTCCAACTGTCATACTCAAATGTATGTCAAAATATTCCAAGTTTTACTGAAACCCGAAGATTTCAGAATGATTGAGCAGAAGGTTTATGTTTTTGTTGAACTCTGATTTCCAAATGTGCACGCACGATGCGCTTTTATGTTTGCGAGCTAAAGGAAACAATTCACAAAATTGATATCACTATAATATACGAGAACTTCGATTCAGTAAGATAGAATCAAATATGTTGAATTAGTTGCCTGAAACCTATTTCAAAGATGAAAGCGAAAAGCTAGAAAATGAAATCTATTGATATATATGTAGTCTTTTTAAATTTTAAACATTCTCATTATTCTTTTAATCCCAACGTTCCCTAGTAAAATGTATTCATAGTAGATTACGTGTTTGCAATAAATGATTGAGATGTAATTGCACTGTTGAAGATGCTTGATATGTTAGCGAAAGGAACGCTTTCATATATGTTACTATGATAGAAGGTGGAAATGTAAAAACCCCACCTCAAACCACTCTTTTAAGTATTGCCATCATCAAAGTTGTCTGTTACGATCACTGCCAAACGTAAATAAATAAATAAATAAATAAATAAAATAAAATAAATTGAATGCTTCGAAAAACTTAATCAAGTCATCATGCTTTGAAGTAAGACTAACGCCCGACCAAAGTGAGCTTCGAAGCGATAATGTATTGTTATTTAAAGTTTCAACGATATAAAACTAATATTTTGTTCCTTGGCTATCATGAATTAAGCATCAAAATTAGCCATACGTAGCTACTTATAGAGCTTGCGATTACAATATTTAGTTGATATAAATCGGTAAAAGGTTGTTACACACATCATAAATTATCTGTGGTTTTGTTCTATACACTCTAGTAAAGTCCACTTCTGTACTTCTCAATTTGTACATTAGGCTCGCTAACATGGTTCAAGCTGAGTAAATTAAAAATATGGTAAGTTAGTCTAAATAGTAATTCATTCTCGAAATTTACGCTCTATTGCATCAGACACTTCGATCAACATAAGGCAGACATTTTGAAGTAACTAAAAAGCAGATTTTAAAAGATTATAATGGAGCTTGTGAGAATAAACACAATTACAATTATTTATACTCTACTTGTACATTCAATCGTATTTGTTGAACATTGTATATGACTCAAGCCCTTAATCATTAAATCGATGTTCGCTGAAGAAACATATCTTAAGTTTGGGTTAACTTATTCGGTTATTTGAGGACTGACACCTATTGAACGCCAAGTTATAAAATATGTCCGACGGTTAGGATTTCAAAGTACAAATCTTTTATTCAAACGGCCGTAACTCATTTACAGGCAATGCGTTTAAAGTTAGACATGTACTGTTAGGTGATCTGGTTGCCTTAAATGTGTAAGATTTGAAGGAGGAATGTTGTGATCTTATAGTTTTAGGGGGAGAAGTTGTGGGATAAACTAAAGGAGTTGTATTAGGCTGTAAAGTTTGCATAGAGTAAAATATGAATGGAAGATAATATGTACATGTGAAATGAAAAGTATTTTAATTATTTTGATAGTTGGAAAACTGATGAAAACATCGAATATGCTAAAATAAATTCAGGCTCCTTAAGGTACAACAGAACTGGTACCTCCAAAATTTAAAGAACCACCTAACGACAAAAGTATAGTCAATTATTAAAACAAATAAGCATTTGGTTATTTTGTGAAATTAAAGTATTTTTAAATCACTGTATAAATGTTTGAAGATATTGTTACAAAATCAAGGAAAACAGTGAAATTTTAGTAATGAGCTATTACCGAAAACGAGTGTTTTGGTGTAGATATTTGTAAGCATATAATCATCAGTTTTTAAAACAATGTCATCCATATTTTGCTGAAGAAAAGTTTAGCGAGTCTGAATACAGTTTTATTGCGTACCTGATTTATGTCTTGCTTGTAAGTTATAAATAGATGTTTACTTGAATTTACGTTCAAGACCTAGCCTAGATTTTGACCATACAAGGTTCTAGAAACGAATTTGCTTATGCATTTGATGGGAAAATGACCCACATTTTGTATATCCTATTACATCTTAGGTTTTTATATAAAGTTGTGCTCAACAAAATTATTAGTTCCTTTCTCAATATTTTTTGTTGAATCAGTATTAGTTGTGTTTAGAAAAAAAAATGAGAGGAATTGTTTATTCAAATATTTCATTGGAATTACAATGTGCTGAGATAATTTGAATTTTTTTATTGAATTTTACTAAACTTGTAGTCTTTGGTTTTTTTTCTACTACTTTGTCTAAGACCAAAGAGTCATAACACTTGCAATACCTTGCTATCATGAAGGAAGAAGTAATTCCAGTCAATAAGTTCATTTCAATCAAGATTAATATATAAAAAATTAATTTTCTTTAAATGTATTTGTTAAGATCCCTAATCACACATTTGTTAATGAATTACATATTTATTCTTCATTTGTAATATATTTTGATAATTTCCAAAGATGACTATTAATACTGACCATTTTAATTTTGCAATCACTATCTGCAATCACTACGAAGAGAAATGTTAAAGTTATTGTAAATGTTATCAAAACTATTTTGTACGTATGTTTTTATTCAAATTTAGCGTTTGTTCACGAGATAAAGGGATGACAAATTCAGATAATAATGTTCGTATTTGAATGTAGACATGAAATTCATAAACAGATTTCACTAATCTTTTCTATACTTTGATTTGTAAATGATAGTAAGAAATTACACAGCCAGCTATTTCCATTCACATTGCACAATTAGGTTCATTCTGCCAGACTTTCAGATCACACCGTGCTCGGTATCTTTGAACAGGATAATCACTGTAAATCATAAAATGTTATGATCAACAGGTTTCATGGTTTGAATATGAATTAATTGTTATGGATGTAGTAAATTTGCATCTCCTTAAGTATTTCCGTAATGTTTTGGTTAACTGGAGTGTTAGACTACGTTGCAGACCACGGAAAAGGAGCACTGTTTATTAATCTTATATATCTGAAGTCCATTATTTAATTGCCAGATGTTTTACATTAAATTCGCTATCTCTAAATATTTTGATCGCATATAGTTTGGGCGTTAGTCATACCTAGAAATAGTTTTATCTAATTCTCATGAATTGTGCATAGGTGCTTTTCGCTAGTCATTTTTGATGGTGAAACGGCTATGGTATTAGCCTAGAAAAGAAATCCTGATTTTGTTATTTATTTATCGTGACCTAAAATTTTGTCAAAGTTTCTTTAATGTTTTTAGAACTTAAAATCATCATAAAGTTATTTTACACTGTAGCCGTACAAAATAAATTTATATTCATTTTCAAAGTATTGCATTTTCTTTTATTGTAGCAGTAAGAAAAGGACGTACCTGCTTCTTTGATCAGTTACACTGGCGTATTCTCTCACAAAAAGAAACTTTACTAATATCCGAATGGTAAGCGTTTGAAATAGCATTTCATTTAGTTTTCCAAGTATCTTCATCTTTTCGTTCCTAATTTGACATCTGTTACCTTCCAGATTGTTGTTCCCGTTTACATTGCCACTTTCTTTAGCGGCTTCTTGAAGCTTAGGTGCTTTGATTAGTGTTTGAGGGCACTTCAAGGCATGAAAGAGGATATAATGCATTGCACAAAGACACACCACAGCTGCCGACTCGTCATTTTAATGAAGATAACTGAAATCAGTCTGCTTATCTTTCTTCATGTAAACACATTAGTTCCTTTCTATCAAAAAGATATAATATACTAAATCTGCTTTTACGAAAATAGATATCTCAATATTTTGTGGTGTTTTCATTTAATTCGTGAATCAACATCTGGAACTTATATTATAAATAACTTCTCAGCATGTGTCTCGATTCACTGAAACAAAACATATATCCTAAAAGGAGTTTAACTGCAGATACATAAATTTTGTTTGTGATCTGTATTATTCGTTCTCTTCTTCTTGATTCTCATTATTGTCCGGATATTGCTATTTATAGAGACATCGAAATTTGAGCATTACGTAAGTCACGATGGTTATGCTATAGAAGATGGTCATCATGCTGCTTGTTAAATTTAAATGAGTCCACTATTAATTTATTGACCGACCCATTATACTAAATCTCAGACAGTTCAAGATACAATCAAAAGCAGAAACATATAATCCAGATTCTACTTTCCAAAACATGGGTACTAATCAGTTGGGAAACATAAGAATTTGGTTTATTTCGTCGTACAGCTGAGTCTAAGGAGTATAAAGTTGAGATAATAAATATAAAGATAAAGCTTAAAGTATTAACTCGTTTAGAAAACAACGATGCTGATTATAAAGCGAAACACAGCGACACCTGGTTTAAAACAGTACCTTGGGGACCACAGAAAAGCAATCTTTAAAATCATTAAAGACAATGATGTGTTTACTGCAGTAATGGTATATTCGTTCCATCAGCAAGAAAGACTTCAGTATGAGTGCATTGGAGCATCGTTCTAACGTAAAGTTTGATTGAATCATCCGATTTACTGGCATGGTTTTAAAATGCAGCTTTAGTTCTTTTTCAAATTTATGCATACCGTTAAAAAAAAAAAAAACATTATTTTCTCTAAAAACCGGTCGTCTCTTACAGAAGGTGATCTTTAATGCAATCGTGACTGTTGTTATGTATCATTAAATTGTGTGCTTAACTTTCGTCCATAACTGTTAAATTAAATAACGCAAACAGGCTGTTTACATGGTTAGTTTTTGTTCATGATTGTAGGTTATAAATAGGTTGTTTACATAGTATTTCAGTTTCGAACATTTTAGTCACAGACTTGTTTGCAATTTGATTGGAAGTTTCAATTGGAATGACTCACATATAGCTCAAGTAAAAATGTGTATAAATAGAGACTTGATAGACAAATAATTAATTGCTCTTTTTGTTCAATCTGTGGGAATCCTTTCTAATCAGTATCAACAGTTGTGTTCATATATAATTCGAGAGGAATTATTTATTTAAATTACTCATTGGAATTACTAAGTGCTCAGTTAACTTCGGATTAACATGTGATTTTCGAATTATTGAGAGCTCATTCAAAGACATTCTGGATAACATCAATGTGGTACGTCAGGACATTCAATGCTTTGGAATGCATTCGGAACATTCTATAGTTTGGATTTGTGATAGAACATTTAGGATTATTGGGGATTTAATTCGCAATACTGTGTCTCTTGAATTTTCAGTTTGCATTATACAGAAATAAATTGCTTGTTGATTTTGGATAAATTGTTGGTTGCAGTTGTTTCTGTTAATAATTTAAGACCAAGAGTCGTATCACTGCAAACCGAGATCTTATCATCAGGACAAAACAGCTTCTTTATACACATTTTGATGTTGTATGAATGTGGATTTCTCAAATTTCTCATTTCTTCTCAGACAAAGCGTAAATGAACTGAGGATGCAGGACATAAACTTACATTAAATACGAAAACGGTATGTCCTGTAGACGAAGTGAATCCAAACACATAAATGATTTAGCTTTCTTTGTTCATCATTTTTAAATGCTCATATGATTCGAAATACCACATACATAGGAAAACACATAAAAAGCGAGAAAATCCTATAGCGGACAGCCACGAGTAAAAAGAGAGCGCATCTAACTTCGTTTGCGGCTGTCGACGAAGTAAGATTTTAGGAAACGAGATAACACTTTCTTTAAATCTTATCTAAACATGTAAATAGAAGAATTGTCTCTATTCTTCTAAGCAACAAATATTGGCATTTCGCAAAAGAGGACTGATATTTAGTCTTTTAGTCTTCCAAAAATAAATATTAATAATATTTGCCTGTACTAAGTATAAATTTTCAATGAGACACAGAATTTATTAATATTCACCAATAGAGGAATGAAAGCGTTGGCAGATCAATCAATCACGATCTCTTGTTTCTGAAACCCTACTGATGCTGATGGTGCAATAAGTTTTATATTATCACAATTTCAAGATGGTATATAAACATGCCTGATACTTACTGATTTGGTTACATGAGGTCTTCTGGTTTATTTCCTTGTTTTATTTGTTTCTTTTTTGTCATGGTGAAAGGGTAAGGAATGGGTATAATTCAAGATAAGTCAAACCTGGTCAATAACCGCCGTTTATATTATCGCTGGAAAAATAGCAAGTCTGCAAAGCTGATGCGTTTATCTTCTATATTTTCAATAACGTCAGTACTACTCCTGCCTTATTTCTTCGCCATTCTCCTTGCGTGACATGGATTGCATTTGAAAAGCTGGTATGCAAACTTGAATCACCGCTTTCCATAATTTAGGGCTAATTGCCGTCAGACTGACACGGCAAACACAAACTCATACTAACATTGTGGGATGTGGTTAGCACTTTTTCGTTGAATAAAGGGATACAAGTTTTAGAATCCTAAAATAGGTTTCTCCTTTACTTCATCTGATAGGAACCTTTAAGGTTTAATTTCTAAGAATTATCAAAAGGTTGATGGAGAATGAAAAGATCTGACTTTTTAAAGCTACGTAATAACATTTTGCAAATTCCTAGAATGCACTTCTGTGTTAACAAACCCAAGTGCAATGAATCTACGAGTATGCTATCAGTGGGGATGTATGAGAACATTGCGTCGGTACAGTCGGTTTTGAGGATCAAAACTATTACTCAAAAAAAAAATGTTTCAAACATTGTGTCCATTAGGTGAACGAGAAGCTAAGAAATAAGACCAATTTATTGCTTTTATGACAATATATTGCCTTTATGCCATGCACAGAAAGTCGAAATATTAGTAGTAATAGTAGTAGTAGCAGTATTAGTAGTAGTAGTAGTAGTCTCACATTCAAAACATCTCGTAATGAAATGTATCCGGTGTTGATATTGCGCTTGCAGTAAATGATTACGGACTTAAACCAATGTCGCAAAATCGATATCTGTTAGCGATTATATAACAAAAGATAAATATATAAATCACTTCTAAAAATATGATTTCTCTATGCTAATTGATAACCTTGGGCTAGACTCTCATAACAAAATGTTCATTTAAATGCAGATTGTATAAGCTTAAAGAAATAACATTGCATTTGATTTGCCAATTAATTCTATGTTTCGTTCCGAAACTGATATTTCGTCACTTTCGCATGCTTTTTCAACTTTCATTTCCTACATGTTTATATGCAGCGTTTGTTTGTGTCAATCGACAACACTCTTCTATGCCTTATTTCTATAAAATGTGATGTGATCAGCAACTTGAGATTCCTGCGATATTCCGGTAATATATTTGGTTTATCGTTATTTTAGATATATTCAATTCCGGCAGGAAACATGTTTTCAAATCATAAATCCTCTACATGTTTTACTTCAGTGAGATAACGCAAATATCGTCAATGCAGTTTTATTAGAAGATGGATTCTTTTTTTTCTTCCCTTTTCTTGTTTTCTTACATTTGTATTTGTAGATTCTTTGAAATTGTAGTATGACACGCCATGAGATACACTAGCTTTACAAAAAGAGAAGACGATAATGAAAGTTCAAAACGCCCTCACGCTTAACACATAAATTCGGTACACGTAAAATCAATCATTAAAAAATCGGTATTATTCATTCCGCTTGTGAACATGCAACGCCATATATGCGTCCATACTTCCCTAAACACTTCCCCGACTCTACTGTGCAAACACTGGCATTCATTATCTGCAAATCATATGAACTCAATTTTCTAGCTGAAGATATCAAACCAACTCTAAGATTAAAGAGGCGATTGGCAAATAAAAGAATCAAGAATACTTGTAGCAGTCAAACGCCGAGAAATCTTTGAAGGTCACTGCAAATATCGAAGAAATAAATTGTATATTCAATGTACAAGATCTTAATCTAAAGCTACCAGTGTTTGCGATTTACGTTTGGTCATTCATTTAACCTGTTCGATACTTTGAATATAACTAAACGAAGCATGCTGCACTTGCAAGCTAACAGAGAAATAAAACATCCAAAATATCCATCTTTGCATTTTTTTTCAATTCAGACTCATGATAAAACGAGTCTAAAGAAAAGCTTTTACTATAAAAGAGACCTTAATAAGGTAATAATTAGGAGTAATCACTGAAAATGAGGCTACAAATTATGTTAAGGCTTGCAGTAAGAAAGGACGGCTGTACTAATATGGATAAGGAGGAAATAAATATGACCAATCTCACGGGATATATGAATTAAGACTAGGCCATTATAAAATGTCTGTTAGTATGTGGCATCTATTGACATTAACGTCAGACTAATATACAGAGAAAACCCGTCTAGACACATCACCTTTGGGACCTGATAGATGCAGTCTTTAGGGATAATAAGAAACAAATCTGCAATGATGTATTTTAGTTCGGCTAATTACAAAGAAAGAAGTTAGATACGAGTGCAGTTAGCTTTCACAAAATCTAGAATTTTGATGACTTAGATGTTATAAAGCTAAAATGCATACTATATTTACAATTCTTCATTACATGTATGTTGAGCCATGACACGGACAATAATCTGTCATCCTTGTGACAGTATGTTCGGCACAAGAATTAAAGGCATCAAAATAATGACTTGAGCTCTTTATTATAACGTGAGCTTATGTATCTGAAAGCTATTTTATAATACTTAGTAAATTCGACACACAACATACTTCGGACTGATTTTGTACCTGTGTATCTTTCTATATATGTATAGATAGTAGTTAATTTTAAATTAAACTATATGTTACTTTAGCTACATCTTTATTTATGGTGTTATATATATATATATATATATATATATATATATATATATATATATATATATATATATATATATATATATATATATATATACCATATATATATATATATATATATATGTATATATATCACTGAATAGGTAAATATGGCCGATTCATATATAGAAATAAATTTGCACATTGAACGTGATAGATATCATTTATGTTCTTAATGTTCATCCTTTTGTATTTCAATTGCTTTAGCGTCAGCATCATGGATGCTCTTCAAGATACGGTATACTTTCCAAATATATCTGTGAATCAACAATTGGACGTCATTTACTACATTGTTTATAGGGCGAGATATAAACAGCGAAACATGTATATACAACACTTGTACAGAAACACATTTTTACGCCTGAAGAAATCAATAACAATCCTTTACAATCCCGAAGAAATTGCAAAATTGAGAAACACATTCAATAAAGCCATTGAAGTGGGTGTGTGTGTGTGTTTTTAGATTTTTAACGTAGCTTTAAAAAATTTTCAGTCATATCGCTACGATGTCTGCAGTGTGACAGTTTATTGTGATGTCTAACACTGGGGCATCATGCCGCAGACATGTAGCATTATGTCCCACCCAGTCACATTATCCTGACACCAGGCCGACCAGTCCTAATACTAACCTCTTAATGTTGAGCGTCAAGCTAGGCAGCTGTTAATACCATTTTTTAAAGTCTTTGGTATGACTCGGCCGGGGTTCGAACCCGCGACCTCCCGCATCCGAGGCGGACGCTCTAACCACTAGGCCACCGGAGCGGTCATGGAAGATGGTCAATATATCGATACAGTTTATAAAGCTGAACATACAAATTAAACCAACCAATATTGAGATTTGTGTATCAGTTGGAATGCAATAAGTATCAGTTGAAATATGGCTTCCAGATATCTTGACGTGTATGTTTAGTAAATGAACGAATGTTTCACGATAAGACAAACAGACAATCCTAAATAAAATTTACTTTGACAGAAATATTCAAACAGTAAGATATGGTCGAGCACCAAACCCAGCATAACGGGACGTGACATGACCTGTAAATATTAGCCTTTCAAGGAACTAAAATATGCCGTTTCACCGCTTGACACTTGTTTCAATCTTAGCGATTATAAAAACATATATTTTCTCGCAATTAAAATTTACGACAAAGATTGGAAACAAATATCGATTGTATATGCTATTCAGAGGCCTGTCTACTCTGAATATTCTTTTCTTTACTTTCTACTTACCAAATTACCTCCATGTTGAACTAGACTGAGTTCTTTTCTACCGAAAATCGGAGCTTGGTCATGATGTCCTATTTTGCTGCCTACGACAATACTAAGAAAAACATGTTGAGAATATAAACAGGAGGCACGGAACTAATCATGGAGAAATGTATGGGCGTGATACTACTGTACATGAATTTTAAATGTAATTTGCAAAATGGGTGGAGAAGTGGCTAGACAAAATACAATGTTAGGCATATTTAACATGACAATTGCATCCCAAAATGTTTCTCTCAAATTATTTTCTCAATTACATTTAGTCAAAACTAAACGACTACAGTTTGACATAAACTATGATAGCTATAGATTCACAAGTATCCGTTGACCATATATTACAGCATTTACCAATTTCAGAATATAATTGTTTTTGGCCTATACTTGTCTCCGGCTTATACCAAGACAGTATGACAAGTTAGGTTCTGGAACGACCGTCTGTAGTTGTCCTGTTTACACCACGACAGTAGGACAAATTAGGTCCTGGAACTACAGTCTATTGTTGTCTTGTTTATACCACGACAGTAGGACACATTAGGTCCTGAAACGATCATCTATTGTTGTCCTGCTTATACCACGGTATTTGGTCCTCGAACGATCGTATGTAGTTGTCCTTATTATACCACGACAGTAGGGTATATTAGGTCCTGGAACGATCGTTGATAGTTGTCTTGTTTATACCAGTAGGACAAATTAAGTCCTGGAAAGATCGTCTACTGTTGTCTTTCTTCTCAACAGATTAAATATGCCGATTGTCCCTGCTGTAAGAGGTCAGGTTTAACATATTATCATGATTTTTTGGGTTGAAATATTCATGCCGGTCAATGGACCCGTCAACAGAATAACTATGTTGTTAGTCTTCTTTTAGTTCAGCCTATATTTTGCGCCCATTTTATGTTTTATATTTTGTACACTGCGCCAACTATATGTTTTATATTTTACACACTATGCCTTATTTTAGGCTTTATTATTTGCAATCGGTGCCCATTTCATTTTTATTTACTTTATATTGTCCACACTATGCCTATTTTACGGTTTATATTTTGCACACTATGCCTATTATATGCTTTATATTTTAAAGTTATGCCTATTTTATATTTTATGTTTGCACACTATGCCCATTTTATATATGCATTATTTGAACATGATACCCAATAGTTAGCCAGTCAGTGAACACATTTCTCTACACAATGCATAAAGAAACCTTCTAGAATCAAACGTATTTTAAAACGTTAATATCTACATCAAATTACGCATGCATGCACCAGTAATATACAATTCACAGATATCTGTATCAAACAGTTTTAAATTGTTTTTGGTCAAGTCACCAAAACACGAAACCGTATATTAGAACACATACAAGAGTAGCTGCGAAAAGATATCACATCATAAAATTTGTTTTCATCAAAAATATGTTTTGATAATAAGGTTTGGAAATCGTCAAACTCTTAGCACCATAGCTGACCCTTTTATTCAAATGTCTTCTAAACACAGCAGAGAGCAAAACAATGGCTGTAGGTGTTCCATTAAAGAAATAGGGTAAACATTTCTTTGACAATACCGTCTGCCACTCGATATTCCTACATACTACCATACTATAACTGATATTAGATCAAATCAATTCAAACTGTATCATTGCCACACCTATCATTAAACTATATAAAAATTAGCATAAAGTAGTTACATTATTAAATAATCGTATTAGATTTTTAAATTAGTAGACCAGTACCACTTATCATATGTAAAACTATTAAATCTAAGAATAAACTCATCAGTATTATGAAATGTCGTCGCAAGAAATGCTTGCCACGTGTTCAGAAATCAAGTGTCTTAATTATTCTGTACTGACCGGATGTGAATAGAGGTCTTCCAAATGAAGACCTTAAAGCGGAATAGAAACTTGTGTTACAGTTAGAAGTAGTAATATATAAATCTCGTGCGTTCAAGTGAATTCACATCCAAATTGAGAAGTAGACCTTAAAGCAGAATAGAAACTTGTGTTACAGGAAATCAAACATATGCGTAAATCTTTAGATCTTCTTTTGGGCTCTATTTAGTGAAAATTTAATTTTATTCAATATATAGTTAGAAGTAGTAATACATAAATCTCGTGCGTTCAAGTGCATTCATATTCAAATTGAGGAGTAGCAGTCGATAATGTCGATTGAAATACTCTTTACAGGTCCATTTATCGTTCAGTCGTAGCTATACATATTTCTTTATAGCAATTACGCATGTCCATACTAAATGTTTTTGTTGTGAATTGTTAACATTTACAATTTTGATTTTACTTTGAACCGGCACAATGCAGCCATTATTGTGATGATGTGCAGATAATCGTTTATACATACATTTCTTCCAATTCGTGTCTTTGGGTTTACCTACATCTAGCTATCTATACTTAACAGAAACAAAACAAATCAAGAAACTAATATGTTTCTCTAACACTCTAGCCCACCCAACCCCTTTAGTTAATGAATGTTTATTTTGAAAACGACGAATTTGATACCCAGTTTCACGGATAAAGCCCTCTTCAATACTTTATGTACTCCAGATAATATGCAAAACGTTTGTCATTGATTGGATCGTAGCAAAACAAAGCCATTGATTATCTTATTTGATTTCGATAGACTGGTTGATTGATTGGTTGGTTGACTGTGAACGACTGATTGGTGTTTAACAGCAACCGAGCATGTTAACAACCGTTAAGTGCTGCATCAAAATCTGGAGTCTTAAGTTTAAGTACATGCTCAGCTCAAAATCATAACACTGATAATTTATAAAATATGGTAAGATTATCCTAATAGCACTAATAATTTATCAAATATGGTTTGATTATCCCATTAGCACTGACAATTTATCAAATATGGCATGATTATCCCATTAGCACTGACTATTTATCAAATATGGTAAGATTGACCCATTAGCCCTGGCTCTTCCATTAGAAAATTTACTCGACTCCAAATCGTACTCGAAAAAAATACTGACCCACTGAAGACTGCATTTGCCAATTTCGAATAAAATTGCTCAGTTTGGATTAATATTTGTTGCTTGAAGTATTAATTAAAGTTTTATTCAGGAGGTGACTTAGCACTTATTACAGCACTTTATGTGATTCAACCCATTTTCATGGAGGGACCAAGATGGCCGCCAGAACCATAAGTTAGTGTAACGCTCTCACAATGCATTGGTGGGTTTCTTTCTGTAAGTTACCATGTGATGGAGTAATTTGGGATGGAAATGTGAATGTTTCGTATTTGAATTTCTGTGGATTATGCAAAGTAGAAGGAAAGCCTTATTCTTCATCTTATGTAAAAGTTCTAGGCTTTGTTTCTATGATATGTTAGGACCATGACTGACTACCTGAGACGGGGCCGTTTTGAGTTTCTGTACTTGGTTGTAGATATTAATAAATTCAGCTCATTTGTACTCTAATCCTCTGCCTTATGATCAGACAATATTTACATTAATTGCAACTCTAAATTTAGCGCAAGGAGTAATACTAAGAAACCAGTTCAGACTACATTCACCTTAACTTTGCAGGGACAATGGACAGAAAGTCTGAAGCCCCAAACCAGGTCAAATACTAACTCCCAATCTATTACAACGTCAAATACTAACTCCCAGTCTGTTGCAACGTCAAATATTAACTCCCAATCTATTGCAATGTCAAATACCAACTACCAATATATTGCAACGTCAAATACTAACTCCTAATCTATTGCAACGTAAGAATCATGGGATTTAATTATTGACACGAAGGAGAAAAGTGGTTTTAACCAAACTCTTACTAATTTACAAGAAGTTAAATTAACCCTGTTAAAAAAGAAGATATCAACTTGAAGATAAAAAGAGAAAAATTATGTGGTGTCAGAAATTGTCTCTCAACCGTTTGCCAGAAAGAAAACAGTTGGAAAGATAACTGGAGCAAGAAATAAAAGATAGGACGACAGATTTTGCAAGAAAGGATGGAGTCACTAGCATTTGAAAATTAACAATTGAAACAAAAATGAGAAAATCCAAAAACACGCGGTGAATATGAATTTGAAAGAAGAACTCAAAACAAATTAGAAAACACGCTTACTCAGTTAATTAAAGAAGCTTCAAGTAAAGACATGAATCAGAGACATACTTGTCATCGATAGAATTCCAGAACCCACACGAGACCAAAGCCAGTACTAAGGAAACTTAGAAATTCTGAGGCCACAATAGTCCTTGTAAAGGGCAAACAGAAATTGACAGAAAAAACTTACAATACGATTGCCTGAACATGTAATGGGATGAATAGTGTTCATCTGCCCAATTGGGCAAATGGAACCTCAGCTTCAGGGCACATTTAGGTATTTTCTTCCGTGCGAAGTATTCTTTGAAGTCCAAGGAAAGCTTTCAGGCACCGACAAAAATGATGCATGCAGCATCAAACAAATTTCACTTGTGAACAACGGCACAGGTCATTTTTCAACAGCGTACGTTATCTCATCACCGAAAAAAAATCGAAGCATGTTTGGACAATGTTACCGTCGCAATGACGAAATTGGGACTCGCTCCTTACAGCAACGATTACGCGAGATCCACTGATCTGTCTACAATATTCAACCAGAAACACAACCGAACATACTGTTATGTACGTCAGAAACAAAATTGCCCCCAGTATTGTAACCGAAGACAGACTTTATGTTAACTTTGGTTTGCAGCTGACAAACTCAGATTGATGTCTGAGGGAAGTTTTCCTGCATGATTCAACTCACAAACATATTTGGATTTAGCAGAAAGTATTTTCAGGATCAATCTCATAGTCACCATTAATAGTCTGGCGTAACATACACGATTTCATTCTTCACGATACCATAGACTCGGTGCAAAACGCCGTTAGAGGAGAGTTGCTGATATTTTCAAAATTGGTAGCCACTTACGCCTCGCTGAGGCTAAATGGCCACCAGTAACTTACCGAAGACATTTTACTCAACTTTGATAACAATCATATAGCGCGTGTGCATCATCGACTGTTGAAATATAGACTAGAACATTGACACTTGCTTGCAGATTGCCCAGATTTACCCAATTTATTATGATTTTCTCGAGCATTTAGAAGTCGTTAAGCAGTTAATGGTGGACATGTAATTTGAAAACAGTGTTGTCGATGACCCAGATTATATATGTATCGTTGTGAATCTCTCCAATAAGACTCTGTTCTAGAAAGAAACAAGTGGCTCAGCGAGGGTCATAGAGGGTAATTAAACATGCAAAGTTATGAAATAAAATGCAGTCAAACGTCATCGTAGTAGTATAATTCTGAGTTGAAACCCGAAAGCTGAATATTTTCATTCCTCGCTGCCATTCCAGTGCTGATGGCATCCGCAGCCCCTGTGGTAGCAGATGCGACCGCATTAGGAACCGCATCCAGTTTTCATTTCCTCGCTATGACAATCTCATTAAAACAGCTCAGAAGGATCTTCATCGGGGTGAACTTGGAGCCAAAGGCTCTCATCCCATGATCCATCGAACGTGGGAACTGGAATCGTTACCCAGGACTTTGAACTTATTATGTCGCATACGCGGTATCGCTTTGACATCTGTTTTATTTTGGCTTGCAAAGGCTTGCACCACCGTGTAAAATCGTTGAATAACTACGTCAAAGCTTCAAGTCGAGAAACAATAATGCTTCGCCATCGCTGTTTTATTCAACGCTGCCGATGCACACCCATACAGAAAGCCTAATATGTTGACATCTCACCATTGAAGCAATACGCTAGTGGATCCTACGCGCTCTTGTAAATGCAAGTCCAAATCACACAGTTGTAGAAAATCAGAGCAGTTTCTTATTTGTGCCCGTAACTGTCTGTGATTTTCCATTTCTGCCAGTACCATCTCAAACTCAACCACACTGATTATTTTATCTTCGATTGCCACCAAGTAACTCTGCAGCTGCTAACAATTCGGAATAGGTGTGTCGCATCGACATCAATTTGCTACCACCACCAGCGACACCAGTTAATATTGATATAGCTCCAATAACAATACCGATTGGTGCACCTACGACGATTGTTTTTGCCTTGATTCTAGACACATCAAGACCAACAGCCGTTGCCGCCCCAAGAAAACAAACAGCATCTACGATCAAACACGCTCGCTTTTATTTCAAGATCAGCGCGGTTCTCTTGGTAATTTCATCTCGCAGCTCTTGTTCCCTTTAATTACTTTTTCACTCCGGTTAGACTGACGGTCTATTAATAATGCAACTGCGTATTTTAACTTTATGACAGGCAGACCTTGTCCGGTCTCGTCATCACGTCCAGGCGCAATACACTCATGTACTTCTTGCCAATACTCAACCAATGCACCGCTGTCGCTGATTCCATCGTTGTCAGTGAACGCAACCAGATTCTTTACCACAAAGCTCCTCTGAGCATGACAATGTTATCTTGAATGTTAAAGTTAGACGTTTTCTGTTTGCCAGTTTGATAAATCACAAGATCCAATTAATTGATAACAACAACAACACGACTAGTACCTCAGAATAATCCGTTTTAGTGCCAAATCGGCTCAGATCTACAGTAGCACCATGTCGTCAAGCTGAGTAGCGTCTTAAATGCTAACAGACATTCTTGTATAATATTACACACACTTTAATAAGAAATCAATAAGTGTTTGTGGTGTTGATGAAACCTCCAGTGCACGCGACGCTGCAGTAACAAGGACCATCAAAACGTGTTTATACTGACATAAACCTTTTTTTGAACTCAGCAGTTTGTAGAATACTACAGCTAAATATTATATTTGATGTTGAGTTCTGTATCTTTGCTTAATAGTTTTAAGTCATACCAAAGATTTATAAAATGGTAATAGCATCTGCTCGGCATTAAGATGTTAGTGTTAGGACTGGTCGGTCTGGTGTAAGGATAATGTGACTTGGTGGGAAATGATGCTACATGTCTGCGGCATGATGCCCCAGTGCTAGACATTGCTATAAACTGCCACACTGCAGACATCATATCAATATGACTGAAGGATACACACACACACACACACACACACACACACACACACACACACACACACACACAATAGCATTTGAGCTGACTCGGTTTGACATTCAATGATGTTTTACTTGGAATATTAATGCATGTATAAGGAATCGTTGTCATGATGACTGTCTCAATTGACTCCTCAACTTTAAATCGTGCATTCCGTTCCCTTTGTATTTTCTCTAGTGAATGGTCTGCAAAGCAATTGTAACAGTAGGCCAGATACGCGGTTTACTCTCAGTGCATGAATCTAACAGTAATTTCTAAAAGCTAAAAGGGATTTCAAAACTTGAATAGAATGGTTGCGGAAACAAATAGTATGGAACTGTTTAGAACTGTTCATTAAAGAGCTTTAAATCGGATCGGTAAAATTTTACTTATAAGGAGCTACAGAGTTTAAAATGTAAATGCAATAGCTTCATCAATAAAATATTTTAACAGCTTGAGCCATCAAAACGTTTTCAGCTTTTTGATTCTGTGCAAATTTTTTTAATAAGCATAGCAAAATGTAAACTGGTCTCCAGAATTCCATTTAAAAGAAACCCCAAAACTATCGTCATTTCATGAATAGAATCGACCATGAAGACGTTAAATCTAAATACATAACTGGATAAGCGAAACGGGAGCTCCACGAAATCGATCTATTAACGATGCATTGTTTACCAAGGTACTGGTAGGACACACGGTATTAATGGTATGGAAAAATGGGAACCAGCCTGGAAATGGGTGAACATTTAATAGAATATATATGGGTTTGGGTGGCCAGGATTGGTTAATAATGTAAGTTATGTTTTAGGAAAAAGAATCTTCTGAGAGCTTATTCTAGTTGTAAGTGAAAAAAAAAATAGAGACATTGTTTTATTGATGGAATTCCAGTCCTTTAACAGTCTTGAGTTTGGAACACTCATTACTAAAATTAGCACCTAACTCTTTGGTGCGGAATTGAAAGCACATGTTTCAAATACATGCAGGTCCAGAAATTGCCGCGGCTCATATCCTTTCCTCTACACAGAAGCTGACATCCAGGTTTCTATACTGATAAATATAGGTTTGATCATGGGCACTCAGAAATTTTAAGTTATTGAATTTTTAATATCATGGTGTTTGCATAGGTTTACTATGGGAACTGAATTAGTACCGTGACTCCTAAAGACAGCTACAGCAATACAGTGACTCCACATATGCAGGTGTAATTAACATTACCATAATTGCAATCATATGGTTCTATTTGTGGATAACAAGCAAAAGTAATACCTTTTGTAAATCACAGAGTGACTTTCAGTGGGATATTAAACACATATTCAGATATATCAACTGCTGCCAAGAAGGGGGGAGGGGGAATAGGGTGTAGATTTGACTATATTAGGTGGAGTGTTTTGCACTTTGGTTCATATCTAAGCAATACATATATACAATTTATACAATTTACCATCTTTAGAGTAATTATAGTAAGCAATATGATATTTCCTAGTTGTGTTTTGAAACACAATGCATCAGATATGATCACTTAGGTCTCTTCCACCATGCTTAATGGGGATGACCTCTCATGTCTTTGCACCCCACTAATTTCTTTCAGTGAGCGTTTTGAAACTTCATATTTTGCATTTTAATGGACTTATGTCTACCTTACTTTAGTTTTAAATTATATGTCTTCTGGGAGGAATTTTAGGTAATTTTTGTCCTTTAAATATATTTTTCTGTAATAATACATGTACATGTAGATGGTCACCTTGACCTTTAACCCCTTTAATTACATAATATGACAAGGCTGGTCATATATTTCAGTATTAAATTGAAGAGACATAAATGGTGTTATTAAAAAAGATGACTCTTATTAGACAGCTTTATTTTAATATTTTTTCTGATTTTTTTAAATAAAGCTCATATATTTAAATGTTGCCTGAAATGCACCATTCCTCTTTAGGTGAAAATGAACTTGCAATATAATTTAATATTCACTAATGTAATCTTTGACAAGCAGAACTATGCATATTGCTTACTTATGTATTAAACTACTATGCCTAGGGCTGTCAAGAAAATCAAGGGTGGATATATGACACACGGTACTAATGGTATGAAAAATGGGAACCAGCCTGGAAATGGGTGAACATTTAACAGAATATATATGGGTTTGGGTGGCCAGGATTGGTTAATAATGTAAGTTATGTTTTAGGAAAAAGAATCTTCTGAGAGCTTATTCTAGATGTAAGTGAAAAAAAAATAGAGACATTGTTTTATTGATGGAATTCCAGTCCTTTAGCAGTCTTGAGTTTGGAACACTCATTACTAAAATTAGCACCTGACTCTTTGGTGCGGAATTGAAAGCACATGTTTCAAACACATGCAGGTCCAGAAATTGCCGCGGCTCATATCCTTTCCTCTACACAGAAGCTGACATCCAGGTTTTATCTATACTGATAAATATAGGTTTGATCATGGGCACTCAGAAATGTTAAGTTATTGAATTTTTAATATCATGGTGTTTGCATAGATTTACTATGGGAACTGAATTAGTACCGTGACTCCTATAGCACTCGTGCCACGGTGCCATCTTTACAGTTTTCAGGACGTTAAAATGAAAGGTGTGCACGTATTCACATCAAATTATTGATGATCTTGAGGTAGACCACCAGAATGAATATTTAAATGTGAATTTTAAAAGCTTTTAATACAATATTTTGTTTCATTTGTTTTTCGAGTCTTCTTTATCATTCCTTCCAAACTGAGATTTTTTCTGAAGACTGTCTGTTCCGATTCCATTTGTCAGTTAGGCTTGCAAGCTCATGATGATTAGGAGGAAATTTCTGCTAATTTGTATTTCCTGTATTGTTTGTCTGTAGCATTTTGTTTTGCCAATTCGTAGTTTGATGTTTTTTCCTTTCGTACCAGAAATCGTGCTTACAGAACCGACCTAATATTTGCCCTACACATCCCCAATCAGAATTTCTTTATATTGATTTAACTGCAACTGTACCACTACCGTTTCCTTACGTTGTATCTCTCCTTCTTACCTAAATATAATACAACGGATTTGATGTCAAGACTATCATTGCAAAGAAAAACATATCGTGTGAAAAGACATACGCTTTTCTTTTGTTGTTGTTTTGTGGAGTTTACCGCCATTTTTCAGCTGAAGACACGCTATACTTGGTGGGCAGTATGTTTGGTACAGGAAGAACATGAGAAGTCTTAGACCAGTCGATCACACAAAACCTCAAAGACATATGCACTCATCAACACTAGATATATCTAATCAGTACATTTTAATTGCGTAATTGACATTTTTCACATCAGGTGAATGTAATTATTTTCCTCTTTCTTTTTTTATTTTAATATGCAGTAGAATTTACCTACACAAAAAGTTGTCAATGATGATTATATCAGAGATTGATTCTGCAAATTTGTGTAATTTCTGACAAGACACAAATTTCTTCTTTTGCTGAAAGAATTATTTTAAGAATTTAATTTTGTAATATTACAAGCTGAATTGCCATTGTCCTGTGATCTTGTGGATAAGTAGCAGGGGTTTGGTTGTAATGACATTATTGGACGCCATTTTTCTTCTTTAACATACATACATGTAATTTTAGGTTCAGATGTACACCGCATTCAAAAATGTAAACAAAAATGTAAACAAAATGTTAAGCACAAGAGAATAGCTACAAAAATATATTTGAGTCAATACTGTTATGATGTCACACTCTGAATCATATATAATTGCAAAACTTGAAAATGGCAAAGTTTGGGCTCAGAAATAAGTTATAGAACTCAATATCATGTATATAGAATTCTCCACAGATCAACGAAGACGGTCGATTAACGATGTAGACAGGTAACGTTGAGCACTCGCATTTTTTTATATAAAGTAAATAATCATTTGGATACATGCGACTCACACACTGTTCCAGTTCCTAGCTGCAACAAAGATTTGAATCAAATATTGGATATATTTACTCTGCTTGAGAAGCCAATATTCGCAGACACTTCATGGGTATTAATATTGTTTCCGCATCTGTTAGAACCCTTGATCTCGAAGACCAATTGACAAGGAAACAACAAGAAACATACAGCCCGGTTTCTAGTTTGCACACATGTATACTAATCATTTAGAAGAAATAGGAACTCGATCAAGCCAACTGTTATAATAAAAGAAGCAATCGACAAATAATAAGATCAAAATGACTTGACTACTTCAATCGCCGAGAAAATAGGAATGCCATTGATTTCGGGAACAAACAAACAGTAACTTTATTAAAGAAGTCACCTTTATTCCCAAATCGCATATCGTATAATTCCTGTAGGAAGTCTTACTTTGCAGCTGCCTCTCTTGCAACTGACCGTATGTCGTACACTTTTTTTATAAAGGTACTTTAGTTGAAACCAGGACCGCGGACAGGGTAGGAGAGGCAGGACAAAATCCCTGCGGCCCACAACCGTCAGGGGGCCCACCGCCGAAGAGAAGAATTTGTTTTGTAATTTATAGGGGCCCACTGGAGAATTTTTCCTGTGGCCCACAAATTCTGTCCTTAGCCCTGGCCAAAACAGTGCACGTGTGTGTGATTTTAATTTTTAATGTAGCTTAACAATTTTAGTCATATCGCAACGAAGTCTGCAGTGTGGTAGTTTATAGTGATGTCTAGCACTGGGTCAACACGCAGCAGACATGTGGCATCATGTCCCACCCAGTCACATTATTCTGACAACAAGCCGACCAGGCTTAACAATAACCTCTTAATGCTGTGCGCCAAGCGAGGCAGCTGCAAGTACCATTTTATACATATTTATTATAAATCGGCCAGGTTCAAACCCACGAATTCTTGCATCCGAGGCGGAGGCTCAAACCCTTACGCCACGGGAGGCTAAAACAGATGGAAATATGTAAGCTATCTAAAATAAATTAGTAATAGAAGATGAAATACATATATTTACCTCAGTCTAGACGATCTTGGCAGCAAACAAGTTCATAATTTAAAATTGAATCTTAGAAACTTAGTCAGTATTGAAGAAATCAGCAAACTTCCTATGTGCAGTTTCTTATCATGATATAGTTTCATTAAGAAAGAACAACTGTTAAAACTTTGTTGTTGTTGTTGTTTGTTGGTTAGCTGGATTTTAATGGTATCTTGAATACATTCTTAGCTGAGAAAATGGGAGCCAAGTGGCTTTCGAAGAATGTATCAAACCTGGCCTAGACAGGTGTCAAACCCCGCGGCCCTTGAATTACGAATGTTCGTTCTTCCAACCGAGCTACCGCTCTGCAGACTAAAAATTTGATGAAGTAAATTTTAAGCACCTTGTAGGATAATACAAACAATAAAGAAATAAATACACCGTTTGGATTTTATACAATGAATTTCCATTATACATAGAACTACATACAATACATATAAATTAATATTATACATATCGATTGATATTATACATACAAATTGATATAATACATTCAAATTGATATAATTCATGCAAATTGATCTAATTCAAACAAATTTATATAATACATTCGAATTGATATAATACATATATAAACAGTCTATTAAAGTTGAAACGTTTTACATCTAACAACGATTCTGGCCTAAGGGAGTGGAATTGATCACGGATGAAAGTCAACGACTAAAGGAGAAGGTTTAGTCACAAAGGAAAGTCAGTGATTAAGGGCGTCGGTTTAGTCACGAATGAAAGTCAATGACGAAGGGATTGGGTTTAGTCACGAATAAAAGTCAAACACTAACGGAGTGGGTTTAGTCACGAATGAAAGTCAACGACTAAGGAAATGGGTTTTGTCACGAATGCAAATCAACTACTAAGGGCGTGGGTTTAATCAGAATGAAAATCAAAGACTAAGGGCGCTGGTTTAGTCACGATCGAATATCAGTTACGAAGGGATTGGGTTTAGTCACGAATAAAAGTCAATGACTAAGTCACGAATGAATGTCAATGACTAAGGGAGTGGGTGTACACGAATGAAAGTCAATGACTAAAGAAGTGGGTTTAGTCACCAAGGAAATTCAGTGACTAAGGGAGTGGGTTTAGTCACGAATCATAGTCAGAGTGAACGAAGTAATTTCACTTTACTAGGAGAGATTGCTAAACCGCAAACTGTTACTTGACTCGAAATATTACCTATCACATTTTGCTTAAAAATGTGTCACTAAACTCAAATCCTAGCCTTAGAAAATAGAGTCGAATTAAGTTTACAAGCACCAAGTAATCCGAATAATCTTTAGGTAAATTGACATTTTTATAGCGCTAGAGCTTTGGTACCAGTTAGTGATGCAAGTAATCTCCCTTGAATATATACATTCATTGTATGAAGTAGACTTATATGGGTACATGTGCACAGCAGTTCTACAAGAGTGACCTAAGCAACGAAGAAAGCTTGGAATATTTGTTTTCGAAACATAATAGATTAGTTACTGAAAGTTTGTGATGCCAGCGATATAACATGGACTATACATAAATGATGAGGTTTCGAATTATTTTTATGGGTAATGTTCTTGAAGCACGTGACTTTTATTATTAGCCATAGAATGATGGTGGAGGTACGTTGCTTCCTTGCTCATATACACTCGAAACAACAAGCCTAATACCCCTTAGTCCACTTACGATCTATACATTGAAACTAAATACAGTTCACTCCTTAAAACTTTTCATCGAAGAGTTGAACGTAAGTCGTTTCAAGTATTACATTTTGTATCAGATTTCAGATCCCGTAAGTAGATTAGACTCTGCATCAAATTTCAAATCCCGACAGTTGTTTGTACCTTGCACTAGATTACATATCCTGGTAGTTGGTTACATTTCGCATCAGATTTGGTTACATTTCGCGTCAGATTTGGTTACCTTCTGCATCAGATTTGATTACATTTTGCATTAGATTACGTATCACGGTAATTACATTTTGCATTAAATGCTTACAATTGGACCTAACTCAATATTTAACCATCTATATTTGGCACTCTAATATGTCTTGATACAAAATGCATCTTGCAATAGGTTGCATTTTGCTGCAGATCGTTGTGCGATGATGGTTAAAGTTTACATTAAGGCAAAACATCACCGGCTATACTTGCGTTGGGGTACATTTTGCGGCTCATCAAATATACGTCTGGATATAATTGACCTCATAATAATAATTATGCGTGCTTTTATTTGCGATGTAAGTTTGAGAGACTTGCCATGGTAGGCTCTCGGAAAGCATCACACATATTTTTAAGATAAAAGTAGCTTAAGATTTGACTTCATTTCCAAACAATACATATTCTCATACATTTATACTAGACTTCATCTTCAGTAGTTTTTCCAAGCATTAAACTTGGTCATAATTAACCATAAGCCGTGGCAATGGTTGATAATCATCTTAGATCTTTAAATTATTTTACTGATATTACTGTATTATCATTCCAAGCTACTTATTGTTTCGAATATTTAACGTTTTGAGGGAATTCGGTTTAGATAACAAAATCTGACCAGTTGTTTAAAGATTATATATTACTTGCCTTTATATTTCCTATATAGTATCCATTTTACAGAATTCTAACATCTTTACATTCTAGATGTTATCCTATATTACTTTGTGTTGTACGTTTGTTTGGAGGAGTTGAAGAGACTTAGAGTTACGATGGGGGGGGGGGATTACTTAAGTGTCCGGACAATAACGATTCGGCAATGACAGGATGAACTCGTGAGAGCATCAAATCCAAGACTCATTCGTATGTCAAATAAAACAACACATCCTTTGCTTTGAATATCGAACTTCTACTCATATCACATATGCTAATTTAGATAAAAGATTAAGATCATACTGTGGAATATTCATCACCTACCACTGAATAATTTTTTTTGTTGACTTAGTTAATACGTTGCTGATGGAGAATCCCTTGTTGTATAAATAGCTATGGAGCAGACGTCTGCAACAAGAATTCATACGCTAAAATAAAGCTGTGAAACGTATAGGAAATATCTTTATAATAAAGATTTAAAAAAAAAAAACCAACAAAATAACAATAAAAAAAAAAAATTACAAAGAATTGCAATTATAAGAGTTTAATGTTGTTTTCCTGAGTTTGTCCAGCGTTATTTGCTGTGTGATTCGGTAACTGACAGTTTATTCCACGATAAACAAAAGTAAACAACATTAAACTCTTAAATACATACATACATATACACATACATACATAACTACATACATATATACAAGCAAAACAAAATATGTGAGTACAGGGAAAATAATAGAAACGTACCAGCCTATGTTGTCGAATCAAATTCCCTTTGAGGACTCACAGTACTAATTCAGTTCCCATAGTAAATCCATGCAGTCACCACGATATTAAAAATTCAATAACTTAAAATTTCTGAGTGCTCATGATCAAACCTATATTTATCAGTACAGATGAAACCCGGATGTCAGCTTATGTGTAGAGAAAAGGATACGAGCCGCTGCATTTTCTGGATCTACATGTGTTTGAAACATGTGCTTTCAATTCCGCACCAAAGAGTCAGGTGCTAATTTCAGTAATGAGTGTTCCAAACTTAAGACTGTTAAAGGACTGAAATTACATCAATATAACAATGTCTCTGTTGTTTTCACTTACAACTAGGATAAACTCTCAAAAGATTCTTTCTCCTAAAAATTAACTTATATTATTAACCAATCCTGGCCAGCCAAACCCGTATATACTCTATATTATGTTCACCCATTTCCAGGCTGGTTCCCAGTTTTCCATACAATTAGTACCGTGTGTCCTTCAGCGCCAAGTTATTGACAAAATGTATTGGGTTATTTGAAGTAGCTATTATATATGTCCATTTCGTCTGATATGTGAAAATAATGCTTAGTTTGATGTTGCTAGTAACGCATAAGCAACAACAACAAAAAAAAAGAAAGAAAAGAAGAAAAACGTCCGTCAAAATCAGCATTCCCATTCACACCAATGCGGTGTTATGCGAACCAAGGATATGTTCTCGACAAAGTCCTCCGTCCTTTAAACTTTTTAAGACAACTTTGAAAGGCTTTTCATTGATGGCTTGATATCAAAGAAACGTTCATGTTCATGTCTGACACACTTTTATCACAAAAATCTTACACAGGTGTTTTTATATCAAATATTTAACTGAGGATACTTTTAAATTTCTTAAGTAGTTAATGATTTTATTTTAATGATCTGGTGCACCGATCTTTTGTTATGGCAACTGCTTGTCATCTTTGCAGGATATACAAAACATATTTTAAAGCATTTCGGCCATTTTAGGTAATCACTGAAAAAATTTAATAAGGAGAGAAATAAATTCCATACAACTGATTCGTAACTGACAGCTGCTTTTTAGAGTTACAACGGCATTGGACAAAATATAGGAAATGTTACTCGAAATTGTATTTCGTTCCCAAAACAATCAATGCAGTTTTTTTCTCTCCAAATATTTTGTTACATAGTTGTACGGTCACGACGAATATTTTCTTCAAGATTTTATCATGTCCCATTTTAATAAAACATTTACAGTTCGAGTACCTGCTCAGATATTTCAGTTTCAAGCTAATTATATGAAAAAACTTGCTGAGATATTTTTGCATTAATCCTTTGATTTAAACCAAGTTCGCCATTAAAAATAATAGCTTGATCTTAAATTAAACTTTTAAAATTGTTTGGAAAATTCCCATCAAACATGCCAATGTTTGGTGGGTGATGTGGGGAGAACTCCAGAATTAAGTTTTACTGGGGGAGGGCGCACTTTCTTGCTACGCTATTGAGCTTTTGAACCTCATCCTGGTTCTAATATTATATCTTAAGTTCTTATGTAATAATGTTTACTTGAGAAATTATTCATTCTTGCCTTAACATCTTGAAGCAGAATCAGTTTTATTGTTGTGTTCAGTTTTTCAAACGGTTTGAATTATTTTTCCAAATTATTATTCACTGGAAATACAAAGTGTTCGTCAATAATATTCTTGGACAGAACCAATAATTTCGAGTTATAGTGAATTCAGACTACGACATGTTTTGGACTATATTATGGTGGAACATCAAAAGACTGTTAGGACATCATCACACTCCAGTCAATTTGCACATTACCACGTTCGAGACTACAGGCACATCAACACATTCAATATTGGAACATATTTGGAATCCCCCTGGAATTTAATTGGAACCCCATACATTTGGATTTGTGATAGAACGTTGGTGATTATTTGGGATTTAATTCACGATACTATAAGTTCTTTTTAAATTTTAATTTTGTATTCTTGGGAAATACATTATTTGTTGAATTTGACAAAACCTATTTTTTATAGTTTATTTTCTGTATATAAATTTCATCATTATTTTGAACGAGAAGAACATCTTAAATGACTTTTGCAACTTTGAGGTCAATGCTACAGATCATGCCTAGACTATATGTCTAGAGCTGTCATTCGGACATCTGTTATTTACAAAACAAGGATTAACATTTACAAATGATCGAACTACTTGTTATTAGTAACCTGTCAGTCAATCATGCAGTCAATCCAATCATAGAAATAGTCGGGATGGTAGGAGTAGATTGGGTTTCTTTTTAGCGGAGAAATATCCGGCGAACAAAATAAATTTTTTGTTGTTGTTTGTTTTGTTTGTTTGAATGTTTTGTGAATTACTGCGTTTACCTTTATCCGAGGCACATTTTTGTCTTTAAGAAATAGCTTCAGGTAGTTCCTAATTCTTAATTGGATCATACTTGAGGCAACATGTTCCTCGTTTTATTGAACCAATCAACAAAGATGCAGTTAATAAGAACGTTGACATAACGTTGACATAACTGTGAAATAGCGACCTCAAAAATAATACACATACACTAGAATCCTGCTTTAACATAATCTTTTGAAAAGATGTTTGTGCTTACTGTTCCCATTCCTCACGTTTTGTTTTTTGTTCCCAGGAAGTTTTTGTCATTGACTATCGTATTTATTGTCAACTTCATCAGGCCTAGGAGCAAACATATTCATCTAAGTTGATGCCTTTCCCTTGCTATTATTTTGTCTTGACTTGCTCTATAATTGTGAGATTTATTTTCCGCTACATTGCACTGTAGGATTCAAAACCATGTAATGAGGACAACAAGAGGGCATGTAACTCATTTGTGTTAAAAGGAACTTAGTTTGTTATGACAGGACGACAGGCGTAGAAATGTAACTAATGTACGTGCATCAACTAAATGATTTGAGTCTGACTGTAAACAGAAGGAATATTAATTATATTTCATCCAATCAATGCGGTCACTAATGTACTGGAATATGTATTTTGTAACTCTTTAGATTTCTTTAGCTGTATGTAATGTATCCTTTTCCCTTTACTTGGTTTTATTATCAGTTACTGCAAGACCACCATATCTACTCAATGAACCACGTTTAATTGCTCAGACATACAGAAACGGTATATCTGGTGGGTTGGTGCATGCATTAGATTTTATTCCTGCAAAGATATATTTATAAGACCGAATTTTACTGAATCCTATGAGAAAATTTGAAACACAAATTTAAAACTGAACATGTCAAGCATTGAAACAAAATTGGAAAGCACGACAATTTTCTACATAACTTTTACTATAACACACACACACACACACACACACACACACACACACACACACATATATATATATATATATATATATATATATATATATATATATATATATATATATAGAGAGAGAGAGAGAGAGAGAGAGAGAGAGAGAGAGTTTCTTCTTTTCCTCTTCAAAACCCAACATTATAATTGAAAATCGTTTATTATTAAATCACATTCTCAATATTGAACCAGTCCTCGGGTCTCAGTCAATCATATTAAATGTATTTACTCCTAAATATGATTCTAAATTCTTAATATCCGATAGAACACATACTCATTGAAATTGCGATGGTATTTATCCAGATGTGATGCGATAGAAATTTCTTACGTATGCCAGTGTAATAAGGATTTAAGCATTGATTGGTATCTAGCGTCACCGTGGAATTCTTCATTAATTTTCTGCCATATCAATCAGGACAAAATATGAACTTACATCATCTACATTATCAAATGTTGCAATACAGCCGAGAAAAATGACGCTTTCAAACAGCGGGGAAGATTTATTTTTTTATTTGAAAACAGATACATGTTTTGTTCAGCTGACCCGTCTATCTGGATAAATAACAGGTTATAGTCTGCACTTTAGCTATACAATAGGATGATGTGAGACTGTTGTTTCTGGTGAACCCAGGGGAATTCGTATGGATGCAGAGTACAAGATAACATTAAATTTATAGAAACCACTGGGAAAAGGGAATCCTCATATCTGAGTATAGATTGATGGCTAAAGAGCCTGAGTAATTCGAATACGCTCTAAAAGAAAGCACACCGAACCTAGAGTTCTAGTGGTCATAATGTTTCTCCTTAGGACTGTTAGTTGATAGTCCGTGTTCATTTACCTGAATGTAACTCATAAAAGGACCGGAATTCCATATTAGATTTATATATATGGCCTTAAACGGGAAATTTAACATTGTGGTTTGATGGCCTCATGCTGGAAATTGACAATGTGGGCTTAATGGTTTCCAACAGGAATGGAACCGAAGGGGGTGGGGGTGTCACTCTGGCCTCATATGGGAATGGTAATGTTAAGTTTGTGGAGTGTTATAGGCCGTTTTCATGTTTAAATATGTATGGCCTCATAAGGGAAATGAACATTTTTTGATACACAGTCCAACGTATACCATACTATCTAACGAGAAAATGGTAAGAGTATTTTATAGTCACACCGTATACTTAAATACTTTAATACAAAATACTGTTAAACAGGAGGGGTAGGATGTAAAAGAAGGTGGATGAAATATAAGCAAACTCTCACACAAACACACAAGCAAAGTATTTATAGACCCTGGCACAAAAATATTATACAGTCACACTAAGAGAGACTGGTAAGATGTTTGAAGTTTTAGTTATAAACATAGTCATAGACATACAAAAGATGACGACCTTTCCGATCCAAGACTTCTAAATCATTTATGATTACATCAACTCTAACCATCAATGAGACGCCAGGAGCAGTTACTTTTGCCACTACCAAAGCAGCAATAGCCATAACATGAGTAGGACTAGGCCGTGGAAAAGGTTTACGGCCTATACCGGTGTGTTATGGTATCGCGGGTCTTAAAGTTAGCGATAGGCTAACAAGTAAATAAAGACACTGACCTTCAAGATACTGTATTATATATGTCTGTTTGGTGTTCTTTGCTCCATATTAACATTCATTTAATTTCCAGTTTAAATCAAATTATTGTGGGAAACGATCGATAAACACACGCCATACAGAATCCAGGTTATACAATTGGAGTTACTCTAATATCGCGGTAATACTGAAAAACAATATTTTTAGGATGGCATATACTTGCAAATTGTAAATTTGTTTGAAAAGTGGATGCTACTTCACTGGTTTTCATTCTGTCACCCCTACCCTCCAAAAATAGAAACTTATCTGAGAAAATTAAAACAATTAGTAAGTAACCACTTGTAACGGGGGGGGGGGGGGAGGAGTCAAGATTGTCGGTCAGAATGGGCACACCAACACGAACATGAAAGTGTCAACCTCAGACTGTTTTTACAAAACCAGGAATTACGACGAAAAGTACTAAATTGTGAACAGCAAAGTTTTTAAGTCAATACCGGTCAATTGCGAAAGCCCCCAGAAAACTACATCCTTGGTATTTTGATTCCTATTTGCTACCATAGATTCGATCTCTTGCGTCATGACAAATATGGTGATCATGTGATCCGACTCTTGCGTAAAATCATTGGACATTATCAGACGATATATAAACGATTCGATATCGTGATATCGATCTTGAGAAGATCTAGATTTTTTATGAGAACATTGGGTACGGTCATGTTTTGAAAAAGTCGAATTCATTTTCAAGTGTACTCGCCTGCAGTTCCGACATTTTCCCAAAACAAAACTGCTGATGCGGAACTAGTAACTTACGGTCATCAAGTGTATATGATATAAGCACACGATAGGTGTTGCTGTGTAGAAAATTATCGATAACCTCGAATTCCGTGATACCTAAGAACCTGCGATATCATAGGAAACTACCATATATCTCTTAGAAAAGTGATATTATTCAAAGGTCGCCCAATCAAGTAAAACTTAAATTTCTTCATGATACAAGATGTGTGTTAGTGTGTTTGAGTATATTATTTATACTGAAGAAAAAAAGCAAAACCAACAGTCGCTTATTTTTCTTTTTTTTTTCATGGTGTGTGTGTGTGTGTGTGTGTGTGTGTTCTCCTGAAATCATAATGAAATTCCATAGCACATCACAAAAGTCCATTTTCTTTCTTTCTTTCTTTCTTTCTTTCTTTCTTTCTTTCTCTTCTTGTAAATTTCTTTACTGGCATGAGTTCTTCCTCTTCCCCGTCGATATCTTCTATTTCTCTTGCCATCTTGACTCTCTTGACGGGTATGGGTTCTTCTGTTTCTGTTTCTGAAGAACGTTCTTCCTCCTCCTTCTCCTTTTTCTCCATATCCTTGTTCTCTTTTTTATTGGAATAATCTGAAGACCAGTGCCATTTTTCTTCACATTGTTTACGGGTATCTGCACATTGGTCTCTCTTTTCTCCTGTCTTTCCTTGTCTTTGTCGTTGTGGACCCTGGGCCCCTTTGTCATATCTGTTGACAGCATAACACAAACGTTGACTTTGATCTGTAATGGAGTAGTTCGAAGTCTAGTTAGAAGTGTATTTTCAAATGAATCTCTGTAAATCTCTAACGACAAGGGCGATTTGTTTGACTTGTCCATCTATACAGAATGCTGAATGAATATATTCTCTTAGGCTGAGAAACTCTTTATATAGGGGGAGAGTTTGTATCCTTGTCAAATAAAATTTTAAATCAATATGACAGTATCAAACAATGCTGAGATGCAACAAGAAAAAGCCAAAGAGACCACTTTCGATGTCGCCACATATGCCAAGTGAAGTTTTAGAACACTAGCATTCCAGTGATGTTGAAGATAACATGAGTGAGCCTAAACCAATACTATCTACCACAAGACCAAAGGAGTTAAGGTTAGTTAAGAAAGAATGTTGTTTAGGAGCTCTCAAAGATTCTTTTCTTTCTAGAGGCGCAAAAATGTGACTTCCTCAAAAGTTTGAATGGCAGCTTACACGTACACAGTCAAATTTAAAGAGTTAAAGTCTGAACTGCACCAGAGAAACAACGGGTTTCAGTTACAGGTTTATGGGAATCATAATTAGAGACATTGAAACTACAGTGCCGTGCTAATGATGATGATCGTGAGAAGAGTATACGATAACCTATAGTGTTTCATTGTTCAAATTGTAGTAAAATTCCAGGCATAAGAGAAAAGATTTCTCTGGGCTCTCGTATTCGTGCTAACTTTGCCTAATGGAATTTAGACAAAATAAACAACATTTGGAAGAAAGAGTACATTCAGCGTTACGGGAATTTTTATGGATATGCTGAAGTTATTGGTCAAAATTTCTCAGGATACGACAGACTATATCTTTTGAAATATTACTCAGAATAAAGCACCGCATGTAAAACAGGCACTTTAAATGGAGTCAAACTGATTTACGTGAACGTGGGAAACGTACAGTTTAAAGATTCTAAGAGATATTTGGCCATGTCTTTGAATAAAATGCCTTAAACGTTTGGAATGACTGAAATAGTAAAAGGCTATTTTCAACATTTCTTCAATAGTGAAACTAATCAACACGTTGTGCCCCCGCATCTGCCTGACATTCGCTTACTACTGTCAGCTGTAGATTTGCCGCCAAAGCTTTGCGCTAACTAATTACCTCTTTCAAATTTAAGACAAGTGGACAGAACATGCTAGAAACAGCAGAGAAGAGAAAATTGGAAACTTTTCCGTTGATGATTAGGTTTTAGAATAAACGCACAGGTCCTCTACGAATATCAGTGATGTTTATTTCACGGATGTCCAGCTTATTTCCCTCAACGAGGCATGAGAAGTCCTTTCTCAGAGCTCATCCATGGAAAGCTATACGAGCAGATATAACATAGACGCATGATTTGAGAAAGTCAAGGATACCATGTACTAGAAATGTTGGAACACAGCTACGATCGACGTTTCACAGCCAATCCAGAATTTAGACGCATTTGCCAAAGAGTCAGACGTTTTGGCTATAGAGCCTATAAATGCACGCGACAGTTTGTTTGGAGTACAAACCAATGTGACACGTTTGCTTTACGACGTGGGCGGATCACAATGAGAGTAAATCAGATGCATTGATCTGTGTTCTTTGTATCATTGGGTGTGTAAATATGCCCCATGATGTCTGTATATCGATCGTTTACTGCAGTTTCTTGAAGACAAGGGTCTTTATTTACTTATTTGCCGATCGCTTAATTTAAGGCCTGCGGTACCATAGCACTCCAGGCTAATGTTCCAAATCAAATAATGCAAATATCCGGTTACAAATACATTTAATCTGGAATTTCTGCCTCTAGTAATCATCCGTTCACATGAATACCCAACAACTGGAATGCTTACTAGTGGAATTTACACATTTTAGGTTTAATCATTATAAACATTCTAATCGATTATATACCTACTATTTTGCGCGTCTAAACTAACACAAGGGATCGATCAGACATCATACTGTACCGGACTGAATATTGAAACATGACGATCTGTACGAAATGTACTGTTGATTTGAATGGACAATTGCTCTTTGAATTGTAATTTGTAATAAAAATACTCTTTTTAAAGTTACTGGTTATAGACCTTCGTATGATTAAATTCAGCTCGCGTCTGCGACTATTTTTTACGAAATTATTCCTTCTTCTTTCGGTTAAATCTCCAATGGGGAAAGATTTAATATTATATTTATGAAACTCGTTGAATAATTCACCACTTTTGCCAGCTAAGTCTCGAGAAAGCTGCACATTATTAACTCGTTTCATAAATTCAATATTAAAGTAATGCTCATTTGAGATCTTCTATGTATGCTTGTGTGAGGGTATAATGTGTCAATAAACACTGCTACCCTTCGCTTGTGTGTGAGAGTATGTTTATATTTCATTCCCTTCTTTTACATCCTACCCCTTTCGTGTGATAAAATGTTTGTATGTATGTAAGTATAGTGTGAGTCTATAAAACACTTCTATCCTTTTTCGTTACATTGTATGGTATGCGTTCGACTGTATATCTAAAAGTTTTAGCATTACATTTCCCATATGAGGTCGTTAACATTTAAACGGCCTTTAACACTCCACAGTTCAATATTATCATTCCCATATGAGACCAGAGTGCTCCTACATGTTAGATTCACGTATGAGGCCATAACAATAACACCCACAATATAATTACCATTTGAGACCATATATCTCTCTTACTGGAAGCCTACGGGGTAATTTTAATTCCCGTTTGAGGTCATTAAACCAACAATATTAAATTCCCGTTGGAGGCCATATCGTCAACTTTAATATAAACATACGTGCATAATGTTAATTCCTGTCTGAGTCCCAATTGCCATATATAATTACAATAGAAACAATATAT
>JAECUM010032014.1:0-66903 GCA_016617855.1 Megalonaias nervosa
TTTTTGGCGATAATCAACTGTTACGTGTCTAGGCTCGTACAAAGTAACAAGAAAAAAGTGAAGCCAACAAGCTTTGTCAAATTTAACAAAATAATTTATTTCCCTAGAAAACAAGATAAAAATGAGAAAAAGGACTTCCGGTTTACGAATCAAATCCAGAATTAATCCAAGAATTAAAAAATATAAGTCTTATCAATAAAAGGTTCTAAGTTAATCACAGTTCGAATCCCGATGGAATTCAAGATGGAAGGCGATGACGTCTTCGATGGTCTGCTTTGTCCTGATGTGTCAACAATTCCTTGTTGAATCAGAAAGAATAATATTCCAGTTTGGAATTCCGAATAATTTTCAATAAAAGTCTTTGTCCAAGAATTCTGTAAGGAGCACTTATATGTATGTTTTCCAGAGAAATGAATTACTAATTCCGAAAAATACAAAACTTCAACTCAAACTGGTCACAACAAAACACCTTTGAGCTTCAAAGGTTTAAAACACAACTGGCTATTTCACTGTCATAACATGAGTTATAAGCCCAACTAAAACGCAAAACAGATTCCCGGATGGGGTCACGTGACCACCTTCTAGAACATTGTGGAACATTTTTCACATGTCTAAAGTCACGTCCTACAGTATAGCCTTAGCTAACATCCAGTAGACAAAATTATCGTTACAATAACATGTAATGGAATGAAACGAAAACAAATTTAAAACTAACAAACAAGTAATTAAATTACATATACATAGCACCAACTCTCAAGCGGTCCATCATATCCTTTACATTTTGAAAGTACATACTTTTTTACTCTTCATTCACATGGCCTTCAAAATCTTTTCAACACTGTATATATCTTATTTCACGAATAAAACATGTACCCTATATTCCATCCCTTTCAAGTTTTGGGGTTTTTTAACAACTGGATCAAGTTATAGTACATGTGAAATTGATAACATTTCTTCGGTAAAGCCAGGGTCGCAGTCCTTTGCTAATATTGTTTATATTTTGAATTTCTGGCTGTTTTTCCAATGGCTCGTTTAGGGGCTCGTGTCAACCAGAGTCACGTCTTATGACGTGTGAGGAATGTCAATGTAAGCATTAATATTCCTTGATAAAACCTCAGACTATTTTCTGGTTACAGTTGGAGTAATGTACTTCCATATTATCGTCATAAAGTTTCTGTTAAACCGTTTTCTGTAGATAAGTTTTGCACAAGTACGTTTATAACAGTGCAATGTTTAGCTCTTTTATCAAGCTGTTAAATGTTTGGTTGCAAACCTTTTGTCCTTTGATCAGAAGCTCCATCTATGTTGGCTCTTCCATCTTCTTGAATGATTGAGAGCGAAATGAATACTCTGAGGGAAGAAACTCACTCTATATATAGGGGCAAAGGCGTTTAAAATCTAGTCATTTGACATTTTGCAATCAAGATGGAACGATCGCACAGTTTCCATGAGAAAGGAGAAGAAAGTAAGAGGCCTCGCACAGTAGATGAAGTCTTGGATGAAATCCATGCCATCGATTTGAAGACGACATGTGTGAGCCAGAATGCATACCTTATATGTCTGCATAAAGACCCAGAGGGTCTACTCCAAGCCAAAGTCCACCAGTAACACCTGAAAAATATTTGAATTTACCACATTCGAGAGACGGAAAAACACCCCTCCAGAAAATTTAGTATGACAGCCTACACTTACACTGTGAAGTTTAAAGATTTCAAGTCAGATGTATCGCTGGAGAAAGCGGAAGAGTTCATCACCGATTTGTATGATTCTAGGTTAATCACACTGAAACGACAATGTGAAGCCAAAGTAGACGATTGTTTGAGACTCTCTATTTATAACGACAGTCTGAAGTCACCCGTTTGGATCGAGTTCAGCAGTCCGGCAGAACTGACACCTTCCAGAGTCATCGACAAGATTCAACACTTTAAGCAATCCAACGGCCAATATCATATCACCGATGGAAAATCTACAATTACATGACCCACGTTTCTCCGCCTGCCACAGGGAACAGACGCAAAAAGGTGTTATTGGTGGACGACCTTTGCAGCACCAAACAGAGCATAGTTCAAGCTGACCTATCCTAAAAAACACACCCTGTGGCATTCCTGAAATAAACAACGCGTCTTGGCTCCACGCTACACATTCAAAGTGCACCCTCAAGAAGTGCGTGGAGATCTGTTGTTTTGAGGCGAGGATTTCAAAGACGGAAAATACATTCACTTCTATCATCACGATGAACATTTCGATGCCATTACCAGTATCACAGCATTCCTCGGATAGGGTTGATACTGTGAGAAACGTGACTATGGGTATAACAATCGAGAGCAGCACAAGCATTGCGGATCGAAATGTCAAAGATGTTTGTCCTCTAAACTATTTCTTGACGAAGGACAAAAACGAGTGCATTGCCCTGCTTAACAAATAAAGTTTGTCAGCCCTACCTGTTACCAACAACATCTCAGCACGCAAGGTTCATAGCAGAAAAGTGTTTGTCAACTCTAGAGATTGTGTTGTACTTGCGGACAAGTCATAGGTGCCAGTAATGCCAAGGCACACGTTTGTCCAGGAAAGAAACAGTGTCACAGTTGTCACCAAATCGTGGACTTGGGACACGAACGCTACATTCAAAAATATCAATCCGAGCATTATGAAGAGGATGACAAGAAGAAAAGGAATTTCATCTTTTTCGATTTCGAATAAATGCAAGAGTCCGGCATTCACATTCCTAATTTGTACGTGGCTCATCGAGCGTGCGAGAAGCGCATCCAAGAACCTATCTGTTGTCATTGCTCCCACTGTAGCAAGATTCCTGGAGGACACGAAAAAATCTTTCAAGGACCTAACACGCTGGTCGATTTTGCCCAATGGATCTTAGACCCTATCGACGAGAAGTGGAGTCAAGAGGACATCATAAGTTACAGAGATTGTCATCGCTATGCCACAGTGATGGCTCACAACTTCTCGGGGTACGATAGAAAATTTCTTCTGAAATGCGATACGGAACAAAGCACCGAACTCCCTAAAGTCACCTTGAATGGAACTAAAATTATATCCATCAAGTGGGACAAGTACAATTTAAAGATTCGATGGGTTTCTTTGCCATGCCATTGAGTCGAATGCCTTAAACGTTTGGAATGACATAAATGGTTAAATGATATTTTCCACACTTTTTCAATTCCAAAGCCAATCAATATGTTGTTCTGCCATATTTGCCTGATGCTCACTACTATGAACATGACAACATGCACACCGAACATCGAGAAGCTTTCTACGCTTGTTGCCACTCTCACGCCTCGGACCCCTTTGACTTTCAGGAAGAAATGTTAAGGTAATGTCGTTCCGACGCGGACAGTTTACGGCACTGCTGTGGAAAAGTTCGAGAAGTGTTCATGGAGCACGTAGGGATCGACCCTTTGAAAGAAGCCTGTACCATCGCTCCTTAGTGTAGCGCAAGCGATTCCTGCCCGAGAAGACCGTAGCTGTCATACGCCCTCAAACGACGAACTTTGTCAAACATCGATACTCAGTCAAATCTCTGCGCTGGTTACATTACTTGTGCGACAAGAAAGACAAATGGATCCAACATGCCCGAACGGAGGAGGCGCAAAGACCATTGGAACGTATTCGAGGGATGTTTGGGACTTAGAAGACACAAAGTCGTCTCCGTATTTAACGGATGCATATTTCACGGATGTCCGATCTGTTACCCTCAACGAAACACTAAACACAGTTTTTACAATGTACCATGGAAGACTTGTACGATCACACTTGTCAACAAAGCTTGAAGTTAGAACAGCAAGTATACCAAGTCGTGGAAGTGTGGGAACACGAGTACGATCACCGTTTGAAAACCGATCCCGAATTTAAACGCATCGTGGAAAGATACAAGCTGGTGGACCATCTTGACTTGGTCCCTTCGCCCATTTGGAATCAGACCACAATTATTATTTCCTGTTCAGTACCCATGAATGTAGTCCCAGTCTATTTTTGAGCATTTGCTCCTCTCTCCTTGTTGTGGTGATTCAAGAGTTAGATTTAGGGATTCTTGGTATGGATTTAAAGGTTATTGTTTATTCTTTAGAATATGAGCTTATGGTATGGCTGTCTGTGTGTGTTTCGGCGAAAGTGCACAGTGAGTAATAAGATCTTGTTGATGATCCGGAAGTGAAATACGTGTTCCATTGCATGTTGCTTTGTTTACAGTCGAGCCTCCCAAAGGGATGCCGGCTAAACTTTGACAAGAACTTCACCGTGAAGTCATCTTTGATGGTATTTTAGATTAACGTATGGTTTTTATTGATTTTCCCACAGTGGAAGGTTCATTGCTAAGAAACAAATGTAGAGAATATATAGTAAAAATGATTGTTTTCTGGGTCCATTTGTGAATGGGGTTCTGTTCATCTGCGGAACCTCTCGTGCATAATCGAGCAGATTAAAATGGTAGTTAAATGAAGTTATAAACTCCAATCAGGGAATATAAGCATTGCGTTCATCAATGACAATTCAAAAGACAAAGATTACCATTCTCTACTTAGTGTAAGACATCCAGACTGACTGAAACAGTAAATTCAAATGACTCTCTCAACGGAAGTATGAAAAGTGTCCACTCTCAATACGTTGGTTGCACTGTACAGATTTGTACTTTGCATAGGGTTTAAATTTGAAAGAAACGATTTTGCCATGGTTTCCTCACTGATGATGCTGGCTGTCTCAAATTATTTTGCTAATAATAGGTACCGTTGAATTAGATTTTAATGTCCCTTTATTTTGGTATGTAATTGACACGTGTATTATGGGTAATAGAGTATACATTTTGACCATGTTACACAAAATGCTAGCATCGATTCCTCATTTACGTTTCTTTGATATCAGAGGTAAATAGTAGAAAACATACGAACATTAACATATTTCACCTATTATATATATATATATATATATATATATATATATATATATATATAGCATATATATATATATATATATATATATATATATATATATATTTATTGGCATCCGTTGGTCTTGAGAGACGATGGAAATGCGCCCATGAGAGGTGTCCCGGTTGGTAGTTGTGCAGCGTCTTCTGTGGCTATGGAGCCCCACACGGTAGTGGCAATCCTTGCTGCAGTTGCTGCACTTGAAGGTTAAGTCTGGTGTGGGTTGGAGCTGCTTCCTCTTCCTCTGAGATCGTTTTTCATCAGCGAGCAGTCGTAGCTTGTCCTCGCCAGCTTTCAGACCAGTGATCAGAACACATCGCCAGCTGGACTTGTCTAGAGCAAGCTCTTCCCAGGTGTTGACATCGATCTCAAGGGCTTTCATGTCGCGCTTGCAGACATCCTTGAAGAGGAGATGTGGCCGTCCGATCGATCTTCTGCCAGAGGCAAACTTCGAATAAAGGAGGTCTTTGGGGATCCGTCCGTCATCCATCAGACGTACATGGCCCAGCCATCTGATGCGACGTTGGCGAAGGAATGTGGCCATGCTGGGAATCTTGGCACGTTCAAGCACCTCGTTGTTTGTCACTTGATCGCTCCAGGTGATCCCGAGTATGCGTCGGAGGCATCGCAGTGAAAGGCGCTCAGTCTTTTCTCCTGTGAGGCATACAGGGTCCAGGTTTCACTGGCGTACAGGAGGGTGCTTAGCACACAGGTACGGTACACGGAGATCTTAGTGTTCAGGGTCAGCATGCTGTTGTTCCACACTCTCTGCGACAACCTAGAGAGAGTTGTTGACGCTATTCCAATCCGCTTGTTGAGCTCGGCATCGAGTGAGAGGTTGTTGGTGATGGTAGAGCCGAGGTACGTGAACTGACTGATTACTTCTAGTTTGTAGTTGTTGATGATGATGCTGGGAGGAACCGCGTCCTGAGCCATCACGTTGGTTTTCTTTAGGCTGATGGTCAACCCGAACTCATCGCATGCTTTAGCAAAGTGGTCCATCAGGCCTTGTAGTTCAGCTTCTGTGTGAGTGGCTAGAGCATCATCATCTGCAAAGAGCATGTCCCTAATGGTTGCTTCTCTTAATTTGCTCTTTGCCTTCAGTCGTGCCAGGTTGAACAGTCTGCCGTCTGATCGCGTGTGCAGGTAAATCCCTTCTGTGGACGTCCTGAAAGCGTACGTAAGCAGGACAGCGAAGAAGATGCCGAAGAGCGTGGGGGCAAGGACACGGCCTTGTTTCACTCCGCTGTGGACGTTGAAGGGGTCGGACGATGAGCCATCATACTGCACTGTGCCTTTCATGTTGTCATGGAAAGACTGGACCATGCTTAGCAGCTTTGGAGGGCATCCAATCTTCGTCAGGATTTTGAAGAGTCCGTCTCTGCTGATCAGATCGAATGCCTTGGTGAGGTCTATAAAGGCCAGGAAGAGGGTTCTGTGTTGTTCTCTGCACTTCTCCTGCAGTTGCCTGATGGAGAAGATCATGTCGATTGTGGACCTCTCTGCGCGGATCCAGCACTGAGACTCTGGATACACACTGTCAGCAAGCGTCTGCAGCCTGTTCAGGATGACTCGTGCGAAGACTTTACCCACGATGCTGAGAAGGGATATACCCCTGTAGTTGTTGCAGTCGCTTCTGTCGCCCTTGTTCTTGTACAGGGTTACGATGCTGACGTCTCTCATGTCCTGAGGCACTGCACCTTCATCCCAGCACTGGCAGAGGAGGTCATACAGGTGTGTGAACAGCACGCTGCCGCCGGACTTGATGACTTCTGCTGAGATGCCATCCTTCCCTGGGGCTTTACCTGAGGTCAGTTTTTCTAAGGCCTTCTTTAGTTCTTCCGCAGTAGGTTTCTCATCCAGTTCGGTCATAAAAGGGAGGTTTTCAATGGCGTTGAGGGCATCGTTGGTCACGTGGTTCTCTCTGGAGTACAGTTCAGAGTAGTGCTCCACCCAGCGCTCCATCTGCTTGCCCTTGTCGTGGATGGTATCGCCTGAGGAAGACTTCAGTGGTGCTGTCACTTTCTTCGTGGGACCCATTGCTTTTTTATGCCATCGTACATGCCTCTGATGTTTCCGATATCTACTATTGACTGGATGCTCTGACAGAGCTGAAGCCAGTATTCATTGGCGCACTGCCGTGCTAACCTCTGCACTTTGCTTCTGGTAGACCTGTATGCCTGTAGTGTCCTCTGGCAGGGGGAACGCTTGTATTCCAGGTGGGCACTGCGACGCTCTTTAATAGCTGGCATGAGTGTGGCGGAGTTGGCCTCAAACTAGTCGTTGTTCTTTGTCTGCTTCTTACCAAAGATCCTTGTGGCTGTGCTGTACACAGTATCTCTGATGTGGTCCCATCTCTCTTTGGCACTGCCGTAGGGAGGTTCTGAACTGAACGCCTTGGAGAGGGCGTAAGTGAATTCCTCAGCCTTGTCTGGATATGACGTCTTGCCCACATCAATGCGTGGTATACCAGCTTGCCTAAAGTGGTGGATCTTCTTTGGCTGAAGCTTCATTTTACAGCAAACTAGCGAGTGATCGGTGTCTCAGTCAGCGCTGTGGAATGTACGAGTAAGAAGCACACCCTTCACTGCAGACCGTCTCGTGATGATCAGGTCCAGCTGGTGCCAGTGTTTGGACCGGGGATGCCTCCAAGACACTTTGTGCTGTGGATTCGTCTGAAAAAATGAATTGGTGATGCTGAGGTCGTGGTACGAGCACATCTCTAATAGTCGCTGCCCGTTTTAATTCGTCTTCCCAATGCCAAACTTGCCAAGACACAAAGGACAGGAGTCATAATCGGCACCCACCCTAGCGTTGAAGTCGCCCAGTAATATCAAGTTCTCTTCCTTGGGAATTTTGTCGATGAGCAAGTCAAGCTCGTTGTAAAACGCATCCTTGATATCTGTGGTGGCGCTGAGTGTGGGAGCGTAAACGCTGATCAGATTGACTGGCCTGGTTGTGGTGTGGAGGCGGAGAGATAGTAGTCTTTCATTTTCTTGTTGACAGGGTTCTATCATCCCCAGCAGAGAGTTCCTAATGGCGAATCCAACACCATACTCACTGGCTTCGTCGGTGCTCTTTCCTTGCCAGAAGAACGTGTAGTTCTTTGCTCTGAGGGACCCGGAATCTGGTAGCCATGTTTTTACTGATACTTTGATAATTCTCAACATATAAAAATTTCACAAGAAACGAGTAACATCATTTCAGGAAATTAATAGCACTGGGAAAATGCTGATAGGAACATACAAATAAAAGTAATAAAAGTAATTGTATTATTTACATGGAATATGTGGTGACAATACGAGTCTTGGTTCTCAAACAGATCTTGACTATACTGTTGTTTCTTGCAACACTCTGAAATATGGCAATAATTTCTGCATACATTAAGTTGACGCTCCTGTTACGTTAGAAGTTAATTATTAGTTTTAGGTTTTACCATAAAACAAAGCAAATTTTACCTGTTGACAATAATACATCCTCACAAAACTGAGATGGCAAGACAACAGAATGGACGATTTTATTAAAAGTGTTGTTGTCAGGAAACTATACGAGATATTATAGAAGACTAGGGATGAACATAATGGTAGTATAGTAGGTAATCCATCTATCAGAATAACATGAACATTGTTAATTCCCCAGTTTCATCATTCATTGATAACACTACTTCAAAATGTCAGAAATGGCAGGCGTCATGGAATGATGCAGTGAATAACAAACTTCATGCAATCAAGCCAATCCTAGGAGAATGGACTCCTTCCTACAGAACCATCGGTAGGGAGGAGATAGTCATTGCAAGAATTCGAATTGGTCATACTTATATAACCCAGTCCCACATACTAAAAGGAGAAGACCCACCAGAGTGCATTTCTTGCAATGAACCATTCACTGTTAAGCACTTTATGATGGAGTGTTTCGACCTCCAACCTACGCGCGATCAGTATTACAATGTGCATGACATGAAGGAACTCTTTGATACAATAAACGTGACATGTATTATAGAATTCATGAAAGAAGAAAACATTTATTATAAGCTATAACTTTTATGCTATTACCTTGAGCAGTTTTATGTAATGTATATACCGTCCCTTACTTTTAATAACGTTTCATCTGTCTTCATTAACATACACCATTTACATTCCCCGTTGATCGGGAAGCTTTATTTATTTATTACCGTTACCATCTTATCGTCTTACTTTCAACTGTTTGGTTTCATATCGCTGGTCGATACAAAACCTTTTACCACTTTTAAATGATCCAAGATATAACCTTTTGTGTGGCGCTAAATAGCCTGACAGTGCTGGTGCGCCGTAAAAATAAAATCAACTAACCAACCAATCAAAATGTTTTGCAATAGTTAATAGCAATCCAATCTGTAATACAAATAACGAATGATGGTTTTGAACTAAATGTCAATAGGCCTGCAGAAAATATCACCAATGCGAGAAATATAAAGAACGATAACCAAACACAACTAGGACATATTTCATACATCTTGATTTGAGTTTACACAGATCAGTCAGTCCTTTATAATGTTTAATGCTGTTTAATTTATGCACATAGTGAGCACGTGCTTGATCTGACAAGATATTTGCATATTATGAGAGTGTGTCTCGCTCCTTCGCTGCCATAGCGTTTCTGCCAGCCAGAGCTCTTCACGTGTTTAATTGTTACGTCGTATGGATATTCTCTGATATTCAAAATGAGAATTAATCTGTTGATTGCATTTGAATTTAACATGATCCTCAACTGTGTATGAATATTATTTTCTGCTTAGAACCCTTTCATAGTCTGCTATCTGAAGAAGCGTATGCATAGCTAGCTTGAACAAGTTAGGAAACTGTTCTGTATGGTTGTGATGTACAATTTTCCATATCTCATAGGTATTTTCTCTTGGATATCTCTGTTCCCCCACCCCCCAAAATTGTTTTCACTAACTCTTCCAAAGTTTCACTTTCTTGAATCAGTGCTTTGCTGCCTTCTATCCCAGATTTGTTCTGTTCCATAATGTAGTATTAGGGTTTTTAAGTCCTTCAATGAGATAGTCTGCTTGTTCACACGCACGTATTTTAACCAAATACATATTATTACATTTTAGTTTCTTTGTTAGATTCGTATTTGTTCAATTTATCTCAACCGATATCTTAAATTACCACAAAATCCCTCGGTGCTGAAGTTTTTGAGAAAGAAATAAAAATTGCACTTTTTATTTTTAAAATGCGTGTATTTAGGATTGATAACTTCAAAATAAATTTGTTTAGAGAGATGACAGGCATTCTCTGTTTCTCTTTCCAGCATGTACATCGGATTCGCACTCAACATCAATTTCGGGTTGAAAATCACAATTGGTATTTTCAGTTACACTCCCCAATGTACAGTAGACTGATATTCTTGAAATGTATTGTCATCATCAGCAGTGTAGTGGGGTACTTTAGCGTCAATGGGAAAATACATTACAGACCCACCCACCCCCCGGGGCACTATAGCGTCACGATTGTTGGCGTCAAAAAATCACCCTGGGGTACTTTAGCGTCAATGGGAATTTTGTATAGGGAACCACAGCCTGGGGTACTTTAGCGTCAACGGGAATTTAGTATAGGGACAAGAGGAATGGTACAGGTAAGGTGACGTCACGGTACTGGACATTGGCAACAATGTAGCAATGTAGTACCGTGTCGTCATGCCACCTGTGTCATTTCTATATACGAACACGAACCATTCGCGTTCGTGTCAGTGAATAGTATAGTAGAGTATGTTTTATATATTCGTTTTATTCCATAGATTGATGAATATCAATCTATCCTACACAAATTATAAAATCGACTAACAAAATTTTTTAGGTAAGAGAATAATGTTTTGGGGAGTCAAAATATAAATTATACAATCGAATAAAAAATTTGTTTAGGCAAGAAAGAATAAATCTTTTCGAGGCAGTGGAGTGGCCCTGAAAAGGGCCTTTGAGTTTTATGTTAACACCATTTCGTTAACATAGAAGGCATCGTATAGGTCTTCTTCTCTTTCTCAAACTTCGTCTAACCTCTGGTCCATAAATCAGAACTCGTTTCAGACAGCCTTGTCTTTCCACATAGGTCCTTCTTTTCCAAACGCTTGTCTCGGTGATCCTAACTATTCTCCATGATGATCTGACATACATGGGTAAGTCCGTACGGAAAAACAACGACGATACGAAAGTAGACGATTCAACGTTGGTCCACATCTTTGTGACGAGAACAGGTGAAGGGAATGAAGTGAACCGCGCTTATTTACAGTGGAAGAGCGGATCGAAACGGATTGAAATTGTCCACCAATGACAACACGCGTTACAAAATTCAGTCACTTCCAATCCATAGAGAGCTACCTGTTTTTATAGAGGACGTGTACACGACAGGCCCTCCGTGTGACAAGGAAGACAAATGGATCCAACATGCTCGCAACGGAGGAGGCGAATAGACTATTGGAAGGTATTCGGTAGATGACTGGGACTTAGAAAATCCCCAGATTGTGTACGAGTTTAACGGGTGCTTATTTCACGGATGTCCTATCTGCTACCCTCAACGTGACACTAAAAATCAGTTTTTACACTGGACTATGGAAGACCTGTACCAGGCCACTTGTCAGAGACGCTTGAAGTTAGAAGAGCAACGATACCAAGTTGTAGAAATGTGGGAACACGAGTACGATCAGCGATTGAAAACCGATCCCGAATTTAAGCCCATCGTGGAATGTTACAAGCTGGTGGACCCACTGAACCCAAGGGACAGTTTGTACGGAGGACGGACGAATGCCACCTGTTTGCTAAACCAAGCCGACAAAGAGAAAGGAGAGGAAATGAAAAGCTTTAGACGAAACAGCTCTACCCATTCTGAAAGATTTTAAGGCCCTGATGAAAAGTTCACCACCACCACCACAACCACTACCACTCCCAGTGGTCAAGAAAAAGGCAGCCCCACTGTTGCCTGAGGCAGAAGAGGCAAGAGAAGTCTTTCAAACACCGTCAGCAGCTCCCATCCCTAGTAAGATTGCAGCGTCCTTGTTGACCCCTTCCCCTACACCCCAACGAAAAGAACTTAAAGCTTGGGTTAAAAAGATGATGTCCAGTCCTCCTTCGACAGAAGTGAAAAAGAAAGAAGGAAAACCAGAAGTGAAAATGAAAAGAAGACCAAAGCCATCCCATTACCACCACCACCACCACTACCTTCCACTTTTACACCCGTGGCACATCGGACACGTAAAACCGTTTCTAAACCACCACCTCGTCCCATTCAGAGTAGCATCAGTGAAGAGTGGATCACTTATTAAAAAATGGAGAAGGTGTTAGCCAGCATTTACTACGTTCCAGTGCATCCCGCAGGTTACGTAGGAGTTCAGAAATTGTATCGTGCTGCCAAAACTCGACTGAAAAGTATCCGTTTACCTCATGTGCAACGATGTTTACAAGAACAAGCCACGAACACCTTACACAAACCCATTCGACGAAAATTTTCCAGAAGTCGCACCCAAGTAGACGGTATCGATCACCAATGGATAGCCGATTTAGCCGATGTCTCTCATTTGGCCACCTACAATCGTGGCTACAAATATTTATTTTGTGTCATCGACGTCTTTTCCAAATTTGCTTGCGTCGTACCATTGACTTCCAAATCGAGCAGTGAGTTAGTGCGAGCCCTCCAACTGGTGTTGAGACAAAGCGGTCGTCACCCTCTTCGATGGCAAACTCACAAAGACACCGAATTTCTGAACCAAGCTTTCCAAAAAGAATTGAAGAAACGTGACATTCATTTTTTCATCACCGAGAATCCCGAAACCAAAGCCAGCATCGTGGAACGTTTTCAACGCACCTTGAAAGAACGCATGTGGAAATATTTTACGCATCAACACACTCTCAAGTACATCGACATCTTGCCACATCTCGTCCAATCGTACAACCAATCTTACCATCGCAGCATTGGGCGTGCCCCCTAAAAAGTAACTGCTGACAACGAAGTGGCCGTCTTCGAGCGTCTGTTTGGTGCGTCCCCAACAGTGACTGTCCCCAAGAAAGGTGGAGTGTTGGCATCAGGAGATTGGGTACGCAATGGCAAAACCAAACGGACTTTCGACAAAGGTTACTTACCCAACTGGACCACCGAATTGTTTCGTGTCACTGAACGAGTGCGTGGCCGTTATCATCCTGTCTATAAATTGGAAGACATGAATGGGGAAGTGTTAAAAGGAATGTTTTACTTGCCCGAGTTACAACGTGTGACCAAAAAAGAAGACGACGTGTACGAGATACAAAGCATTCTCGATCGAAGAACGCGTAAAGTGGGAAAACGATGTGTCAAAGAAGTCAAAGTACGTTGGAAAGGATATCCTCCCAGTTTTGACTCTTGGATCCCGCTTCGCAACTCATCGACAATAAAAAGAAGTGACCATCATGCCCTTCAACACAGCCTCAGCTACTGCAGAGACCACTCCTTCCCCCAGTTCTTCTGTGCAAGATCTACAAAAGCAACCCTTGTGGGTGTGGTGTGGAGAACGTGTGCCTTAAATGCTAGTCGTCTTTTTCTGCCAAATCTTTGTGGTGTATTGTGTCATCGGTGCTGTCATTGTCAATTTGAGTTTGCAACAAGGAGACAAACAATTGTGGACCATTTTACTTAGCAGTTGCATTGGTTACCTTCTTCCCAATCCGTCTCTGAAATATTCCTCTAACGGAAACAACAACAATGGGAGTCTTGTGTCCAACGTTAGTTCCAACAGTCACCCTAACCATCCTCTTTTAGACACTCCTCTGACTTCCAGTGCCTCCTCGGACACTAGAATTGTGGAATTATGAACAACCAATTTTACTTAACGTTACCCAGTGGCAGTTCCATGGAGGTGTTTCCCAATAACACTTTGTGCTGTTTCTCGGCCAGATTACCTCAAGCCATCCGATTGGATCACGAAGCCCATTGGGAAGTGGCTTTGGTGGAAATGATTCACCCTACACAAATCAAAAACATCGTCGAAAATGAAAACACTTTTCCGGTAGAAGTTCATGACGAACAAGTGCAACAAGCCATGGATGAACGCGCTAGTGTAGCTGACTTTATGAAATCACAGGATCTCAAAACTAAACGAACCACTTATTTGTTTAAAATTCCCCCAGGATATTATTTTAGTGGTCAACATTTGGTGAACGCCATTGCTGACAGGTTCAATTTCATGTTTGGTAAGGCCTTGGAGAAAGCCAGAAGAAGTGTCACGATCGAGTACCACAAAATAGCTCGTCGCCTAATGATGAAATTTTCAGAGGACAAAGTATTGGCCATTACATTTTGTCCTGAATTGTATGACATTTTGGGTGGAGACCCCAAGTTGATCAAGATTAGAAACGAAATACCAGCCATGCCAGGTAACTTGGATTTTGCGAAATATTTTCGATTCCCTGTAGAAATGAACCAAGGACTGAATTTGATGTTTGTGTACTCCGATGTGGTGGAGTACAACGTAGTGGGACACACCTTCGTACCGTTACTGAGTGTCATTCCTCTCAAAGTGGATTCTGCCACGGCTGTTGACGAGGAAGGTGGAAACACCTATCACGTTCACCGCGAATTTGTAAATCCTCACTATTTGCCCGTCAGTAAGTCTTATTTCGACACTGTCAACATTACTATAAAAGGAGATCTGGGACAAAATATTCCATTCACCAAAGGGAAAGTCACAGTGAAACTCCATTTTCGAAAACGATTACTCTAACTTTTGTCAGTCATGTATCCTGTGTACCAAGGAGTCGCTCGACAGCGAGGACATGGTTTAGGTGATATGCTAAAATCAGCCCTTCGTACAGTGGTTCCCGTTTTGAAACCGATGGTGACACGGGGATTGCACGCCTTAAAAGATGCCGCGTTGACGCACGGCAAAGAATTTCTCCAAAATGTCATCATTGACAAACAAAACCCCAAAGAAGCTTTCTTGAGAGCAGGCAAAAATGTTTTGCTTCAAACGGGCAAAGACATTTTGGGTCGACGAGAAACTCCTATAAATGCCCTGGGCAATGCCGAGTCAAGCATTCCTGCTTCCCTGACGTCACAGCATGGACAAGGCAGAAAAAGACGACGAAAACACCCCTTTAGAGAACTTCACACCCCCAGAGCTAGAAAGGCTAAGAAAAGAAAAACTGTCCGAAAGTTAGACGTTTTTAATTATTAAAAAATGAAAATGATGCACCGAATGTCTTGTGCTTGTTCCAAGTCTGAACTGGATCTGTTTGCCATGCCACCCACCATGATTACGATGCAAGAATCCCAATGGGTCGAGTTTCATCCTGTCTCCTCTTTGACGGATTCAGCTCCTATCGAGTTTGAAATCAAAGGACAACCCGAAGATTACATCAATCTGAATAGCAGTTACTTGTATCTGAAACTGAAAGTGATCCAAACCTACAACACCAATTCGGGAGCCGATGCCAGAGTAGTTTCCGTCCACAATTTCATGCATTCCTTGTTCAGCTAAGTGGATTTGTACTTGAATAACAAACTGGTCAGCAGCGGTATGGACACTTACCCTTACCGAGCGTACCTAGAAAGTCTCTTGACGTACGGAAAAGAGGCCAAGAACACTCATCTGGATGATTGCGTGGTATGGAAACCTGACACCGCAGGTGAAGACACGTTTAACGACACAGCCCTGACAGCCGATGACAAACCTCAAAATGTGGGTTTTAACAACCGTCGAAGGAAAATTCTGCAAGGTCGTAATTTAGAACTGATGGATCGTTTGCATTTGGACATGTGGTTGTAAGACAAGTATTTGCTGAACGGAGTGGATATTCGCCTGAGACTCAATCGCAGCAGTGTCACTTTCCATTTGATGGCTCATGCCAACGAGTACAAAACCATCATCCAAGAAGCCAGACTTTACGTGCGTCGCGTAGAAGTGTTACCTAAAGCGGGAAACGACATCAGTCACACATTGAGCAGATCGAGCGCCGAGTATCCGATACGACGTGTAGAAGTGAAAACATTCACCATTGCTGCTGCACTCCGATCCAAGATCGAAGATCATCTGTTCCAAGGACAGTTACCCAAACGTTTAATCGTTGGCATCATCAGTAATGCAGCTCTCAACGGAGCCCACGATCAAAATCCTTTCCAGTTTAAGCACTACAGAGTGTCCAAGATCGAAGTCAGTCGTGATGGCAAGACCTTGTGTACCAGACCCTTCGAACCTAACTTTGCCCAGAAGAATTAATTGAGATCGTACTTGTCCCTGTACGAAGTTACCGGACAACTAGGAACCAACACCAGTCACGGTATTTCGTAAGAAGATTATGTCGGAGGTTACACTCTGTGGGCCTTTGATTTCACTCCAGACCAAGGCAGCGACGAGGGACATTTCCACCCTATAAAATTGGGTCAACTGCGTGTGGAACTTCAGTTTACAGAAGCTCTCACCGAGACGGTCAACGCCATCTTGTATGCCGAATTCGATAATACCATCAAAATCAACAGTTTGAGAGAAGTCATTCTAGACTATTAGAAACAATGGAAGACTCCTATCCCTCATTGAACGATAGAGGATCTTTGGACATGGAATGGGAGGATAGCGTGAAAACAGAACCCCAAGACCAAGACAAAGAGGACGAGGTAGTAGTAAAGTCCAGATGGCCAGAACAAGAACAACATTTAGTGTCCTGTTTTGCCAAACACCTGGCGAATACAATTACGGAATTGACCAAGAAATATTGTTATGGATGTCAAAACAATCATCCCAGTCAAATTCAACACGATAAATGTATGATGATGAGTCAAGAAGAAAAATTGGACGAGTATCTGGACGACGCTTGGAGTCTCATCTCGGAAGAAGCATTGTTGCATGAGTGGTATAAAGGCTTGCGTGATCATTCCTGCCCACCATTGTCTACTCTGGAGATCTATCGCATCGAATCTCTCTTAGCCCAGAGTGCGGAGACGAAGCGAAGAAACGGCTACTTGACAGATCGTTTCAAACAAAAAGTCAGAATTGAATTGATGTCTTATCATTACCTGTGAAAAAAAACAACACAACAAAAATGGATACCTGGGAACTTTATTACCTTTTGAACAATAGTTCGTATACTGCTTCTTGGAATCCTGTCGTGTGCGCTAAAGATGAACTACCTCATCGCAAACCTCAAGACTATCAAGCTTATGTCATCAACACGGACGAAAGTCATCTTCCAGGAACTCACTGGGTTGCCATCTACTTCCCTCAAGAGAATTGTGTGGAATATTTTGATTCGTATGGATTACCCCCTTTGGAAGACGATATCATTGACTTTATGAGAAGAAATGCCCAGACGACACGATAAAATAATGTGAAATTACAAGGCACAGATTCCATGGTGTGTGGACAATATTGTGTGCATTTTCTTCATCAACGCAGTCTTGGATATCCTTTAGAACATTTAGTGACTTATTTTGATCGTTACTCTTCTAGAAACGATGAGAAAGTAGATCGATGGTTTTGTGACCATTATGGTTATCTTTTGTCTTTAGCTAGGAAACGTAGTGTACATCAATGGCCTCATGACTTCCATCAATGAAAATCTCACATGATTTCACAACGTTGTCAACCTTGTCAAAAATAATTTGTTTGATGTTATTGTTACTTGTTACTTGTTACTTGGTTGAATAAAAAATGTTGTGTTTTGAAAAAAAAATGTGTCTGTGGTTTTTTTTCAAAAAACACTGTGAATATATGCTCTTTGACTTCTCTCTATCCCTCACCATGACATGAGCTATCATAGCGTTCCGACACTAAAACCGAGTAGGGATGTTTTCTATCGCGTCCGCGTTTGCACCATATAAAGCGGGTTGGTCTCCAGTCTTACTATCCACTGTTGACTCGTCTACCTATGAACATGCCTTCCAGACTAGCCAAGCTGAAGGAAGCTTACCCAATACTCTAGAAAAGAGATACTAATTCAATTGCCAAAACTTTTAAAATTTTAAAAAATAAATAGAAGTGTGTCTATAAGCACTTCGTTTCTTTTGTAAGTAAAAAAAATCCACCCTTTGTTTTCTCTGTCAAATCGTGCATGTCTGTGTTTGTAATTAAAAGTCAACGTGAGTGCATCTTTAGGTCCGCGCGTTTCATGTGATGGCAATAGCGGTATTGTAAATTTTGGTGTCAGGGATGTTTTCCTTCACGTCCGTTCTCCGGGAATATAAAGCGGCACAATTGTCAGTCTGGCTACCATTGTTGACTAGTCAACTTCGATGAAGATGAGCAGCAGATTAGCCAAATTGTTGGAGCTTCAAATGCACCTGGAGTATGCCAGGCGTCTTTTAGACGAACTGGCTATGGAGGGCATAGCGAAGAAAGACAGAATAGAGGAGGAGGAGAAGAAAAAGAAAGAAAAGGAGAAGGAAAGGATCCTGCCACACCTGATCATGAGGCCTCAGTGTGAGGTGAAGCCTGAGGTGAGGACACCTCCACAGTCAGTACCAGCACCGCAGCCACTACCAGTACCACAACCATTACCAGCACCACAACGACCGAGAGACGCTGTCCCTCAAATTGAAAATTGGAAGCAGGAGGCCTTAGAGGAGTTGGAGAGACAGCGGCAAGAGTGGGATCCGCAGAGAGCTCACCATCCCCGGGTCTGGCATAGGAGAAGACAGAGAGAACAGGTCTTCACTATTCCTCAGACTAAAAACTGGGATGATGAGGCCACTCAAGCTCCCTCTGCGCTCGGAACCATACGTATTAATTGGGAAAATGATTGGAGCCGGCGATGCATGTGTGGTGCCCGCCCTGGATGATGTCATCATTAAAAAGGTGCATTTGGAGTTCAAAAAGAAAAAACAGCCCTTCTCAGGGTTAACCAAATCTCTAGAAGAAAGAGACTATTCAAGTTGCCAATTTGTGTTAATGCAGAGTAGTGTGACTATAAACACTCACTCCTTTACTGTTGTGTGTGTGTGTGTGTGTGTGTGTGTGTGTGTGTGTGTGTGTGTGTGTGTGTGTGTGTGTGTGTGTTTTGCGTTCGCGTTCGTTGGTGAGGATAGTAGATATGTGTTTTTTCTTCTCATCCCGATTGTGTGGATAGTAGATATGTGTGTTTTTTTCTTCTCATCCCAATTGTGTGGATAGTAGATATGTGTGTTTTTTTTCTTCTCATCCCAATTGTGTTGATAGTAGATATGTGTGGTTTTTCTTCACTTCCCGTTTGTGTGGATAGTAGATATGTGTGTTTTTTCTTCTCATCCCGATTGTGTGGATAATAGATATGTTTGTTTTTTCTTATCTTCCCGTTTGTGTGGATGGTAGATATGTGTGTTTTTTCTTCTCATCCCGATTGTGTGGATAGTAGATATGTGGGTTTTTTTTTCTTCTCTTCCCGATTGTGTGGATAGTAGATATGTGTGTTTTTTTCTTCTCGTCCCGATTGTGTGGATAGTAGATAATATGTGAACTGAGTGTAAGGGATGTTTTCCTTCACGTCCTTGCTTGAAGTATATAAAAGCATAGCTTTCGAGAGGATGTGCTTATTGATAAAATGCACCAACAGACAACAATACAAGAAATATCTCACTATTAAGGAAATCCATGGAATTAAAGTTAGTGTCCAAAAGCACTGGGGTAAGTATGACACATATATAAAAAGCAAAAACAGGACCCAACTCAGCAAAGGAAAGGAATACTCAACTCAGCGTCCAAAGCATCAAGGAATTCTTCAGACAACACTAAGGATATGGCAGTGGAATTGCAGAGGTCTCTACAAAAATCATGCCGAACTAGTCTCAGCAATCAACGATTCAACTCAACCACCAGATATAATATGTCTACAGGAAACCCTACTGCCAACACATTGCCAAGCGCCTCCAAAAATCCACAACTATGACCTTACATTTTTGAAACACAGACCGACCGGAGTAAAAGGAGGAGGATTGGTCACCTATATCCACAATGCTATACCAGCTGCCACAGAACTACTTATTCCATCAAGTGCTGAACCTGATCGGATAGAGTGCCAAGGAATACAAATCACCCTAGGCAGGAAAAAGTATGACATCTATAATATCTACCATCCACCAGGAAACACCACAGACATCAACCAAAAACTACAACCGATACTACGGCACCAGGGACAACATACACTTCTTTGTGGAGACTTCAATGCGCACAGCAAGGAATGGGGAAGCTCACACACCGATACCAGAGGCAAAAAATTGGAGAGATTCGCCAGGAAAAACAAACTAAACCTCATCAACACCGGCACCCTAACAAGATTTAACTCGACTACTGGACAGTTCAGTACTCTGAATCTCACCTTCGCCTCACCATCGATAGCACAAATATCGGAATGGAAGGTCCTTGATGAAAGTACTCTGGGAAGTGATCACTTCCCAATCAGTACAACTCTCTTTTTAAGACGAGACAGAGAACATCAAAGACTCCCTCAACGTTGGAAACTTGAGCAAGCGGATTGGAACCTATTTCAAGCAAGCCTACAACATAAACAACTAGAGGATATCCATGACCCGAACCCAGACAAATTCTACACCAATCTTACCGCGGCAATTAATGATGCAGCAAAGGAATCTATTCCCAAGACGAAAGGAAAACTTGCTATTCGCAAACCTCCATGGTGAACAGAGGAATGCAAGGCAATTATACAAGACAAGAGAAAGGCCCTGGCCAGATTTAGAAGAACACATACAGCCCTCGACCTACAAGCCTACAAGCAGAAGGAACATCAGACCAAAGAAACAATCAAAACAGCCAAACTCACCTCTTGGAAAACCTACTGCTCAACCCTCATTCACAAGACATCATCTAAAGAAGTATGGGCAAAGATTAAAACTATTAAAGGAAAGGCTCCCACAATAACACCGCGTTTAACAGGAACCCAAACTAATCAGGAAAGAGCAGACAAATTAGCTACACACTTTGCCCAATCCAGTAGCAACAGCAACCACACCAAAGAATTCATGACCCAACGAGAGAAAATAGAACTCACATATCACCATTTATTTACAGATCAAAGTACGGAGCAGGAAAGAATCTCTTCCCCTCTCAACGATAACTTCACTTTTCAGGAATGGAAACAAGCACTACAATTCAAAAAGGATACAGCACCTGGACCAGATCAACTAGGATACTCCATCTACAAGAATTTACCAAGGAACATGCAGGAAATCATTCTAGCCCTCATAAACAGCATCTGGAACACAGGCATTATACCACCTACCTGGAAGGAAGCAATTGTCATCCCCTTACCCAAGGATGGGAAAGATCCGCAACAAACATCTTCCTATCGACCAATCTCTCTCACCAACGCCATCAGCAAATTAATGGAAACTATGATCAACAATCGCCTCAAACACCATCTTGGACTGAACAACCCCCTATCCGAGAATCAGAGTGGATTTCGCAGCAACAGATCAACTTTGGACCAACTTCTAAGACTGGAAGCAGATATCAGGCTGGCATTCCAATCACCGAAGAAAAGCAACAGACACATTATTGCCATTTTCCTGGACTTAGAGAAAGCTTTTGACTTGGTCTGGAGCAAAGGACTCATCTCAAAGCTAAATCAATATGGCATAACTGGAAGCATGCACACCTGGATCTCAAACTTTCTCACAGGACGTCAAATAAAAGTCAGGATAGGAAATCAACTAACTAACTCGTACACTCTGGAGAATGGAACTCCACAAGGGAGTGTCATCAGTCCCACCTTGTTCAACATAATGGTAGACAGTCTATCTGACTATGTGGACAAGGCCATCACTATTTCCCAGTTCGCAGACGATAGCGGAATTTGGAAAGCGGGAAACCCAGCAAACTCCCACTACATACGTCATCTGCAACAAGGTCTGGATTCTGTCTCACGATGGGCAAACAACTGGGACTTCAAGATTTCATCAGGAAAAACAGTTGCGATGCTATTTTCAACTCGCAGGAAAAGGAATCAGCAGTATCCGCTACTATCTATTCAGGGACAACCAATAACCTTTGTGCAACAGACTACATTCCTTGGTATGCTACTGGACGAAGCACTTACATGGACTCAACATATCCAAGAATTAGCTTCAAGATGCCTACAGGACGTCAATATTCTTCGACATCTCAGAGGAACTACATGGGGAGCAGACCAAGCCACTCTTCTACAACTCTACCAATCACTGATAAGAGCCAAACTGGATTATGGCTGTCAGATTTACGACTCGGCCAACAAGTATCAGCTAGCCAAGCTGGATAGTATTCAACACAAGGCACTTAGAACTTGCACGGGAACACTACCAAATACATCACTAGAAGAACCGCAAGTCATCACCGGAGAACTGCACATCGGAGAACTACAAGCAGAACCACTAATCAACATAGACCCTACTCCATGGAAAAACACTACACCTCACATTAATTTTCAGGTACACAAAATGGAACGGAAACAGCACAACCCATGGAAGTTAATGGCAGGAATCCACGCATTACTGGAGGAATTATATACTCAGTACACTCACATCTACACAGATGGATCGAAGTCACAAGAGCCTCACCGCACAGCAGCTGCAATGGTGGTACCAGCACAGAACATCACAATCCGAGCCAGACTCCCAGATGGCACCTCTATATACACCGCAGAACTATGGGCAATCTTACAGGCACTTAAATGGACTAAATCACAAGGAGAACGGCAGTAACTCATCATCAGCGACTCCTTGAGTGTACTTAAATCCATAGAAACCGGCTCATCAAAAAGCAGGAAGAATATGCTCCAAGAAACCCTGATGCGTCTACGGGAATTGGAATTGAACCATTTCCAGGTAGATTTCTTATGGGTTCCCTCACATATCAACCTGGTTGGGAATGACAAAGCAGATAGAGCAGCTAAGCAGAGCCTACAGGACCCAGATATACAACCACTAGACCCCAGCGTTCAAGAACTCTACGGTACAGTCACCAAAGCCATTAACCAACAATGGCAGCGCCAATGGGACCTTTCCGAAAAGGAAGAAAACTACACCAACTTCAACCGAGCATCAGAAGAGGGCCTCCTATCCATCTCGAACTTTCTACAAGAGACCAACAAATAATAAATAGATTGAGGACAGGTAAAACACTCATAAGAACCAGTCATGGAACAGAGGCCAGTCTCAACTGCCAGACATGCAATCTCCCAGACACCATTGAACATATTTTCAACGACTGCAGACAATACACTCGATCAAGGAAAATATTCACCGACTTCCAGGCCAAGATAGGAGCACCAACCACATACCCCGACTGCCTCGACGGAAAGAAAAATTCTAACCTCCAGAGCACATGCAACAACATCATCAGATTCCTCAACGATGTTAATAAATATCAATATATATAACAAATTCAAAACATGCATATTAACATTGATGAATAAAGAAATCAATATAATATTCTTGATTCCTTGTTACTACAATTTATATTCTCCTAATATACTTTCTATACATTCTTCGTCTTTCCATCAAATGCATTAATTTTACTCTTAATCCCAACAGGAAATTTTAACATAGATATTAAAATTGCTGAATAAAAACTATATATGATATTCTTGACTCCTTATTATTATCATTTTTATACCACTATTATGTATTATAAGCATTTTACATATCTGTGTTATAATTAAAAAAAAAAAAAAAATATAACAGCTTAGGATTGCAATAGTAATACACCACTAATGCACACTAAACCAAATTAGCATCATTAACCTTATTATCTAAATATACATAAAATAAAATCAGACAATGACTTGGACGTTATCAGTACTTGAGACAGTAGATAAATATACAGTGTTTCACAAGACTAGAATTTTATCCTGTGACACAAAATTGACTCAATATATATATATATATATATATATATATATATATATATATATATATATATATATATATATATATATATATATTATTAAAAAAAAAAAAAAAAAAAAAAAAAAATTTTGTTCTCTTTTAATAAGGCATCTGTTCTCATGCTCCCTATTGACAGGGGCAAACAATATGAGTCTACATATTCTTATACGTATATACTTATATGTATATACATGGTCAATGTTGAAGGATCACCATTAGCATATTAGTGATATAGTGACTCAACGATTCAAGGATTAAAAAGTTCCACGATGAAGCAACATCAATAGAGGAGACAGTGCTTACAAGTACAATCAAACTATTTAACTCATCACTCGACGCAAGTGGCTATAACATTATTACCACGACAAAGCCACAACCACATCCAGACACAAATAAATACCCAGGAGGAAAATTCAAGAAAATTCAAGAATCAAGATGATATCAGAAGAGGAGGATCAAAAACATCCAAATTGTAAAGTCTCTGAGGAAACAAATTTAAATAGTAAACCAGAAGAAATTGACTACAAGCCTCTTGCTACGCAACAGTGAATAATAGCAGCTAAATATACGAAGAGGGATACAAATTAACAGAAATTCATACCTCAAAGGAGCTTACAATAACTTACAATTTGCCACTAGAGAAAAGATGTAACCTTCACAAGCCAATACAGAAAAGATGCAACTTTCCAACTCTATTTGCCAAACTCAATCAAAGCAAAAGACAGTCCAGGATGTTTTACCTGCTGTCCAAAATTTCCCCTCCCACACGCATTCAACAACATCTTGCCAACGTAACATAAAAGTCAGTCCAGGACACCCCCACCTGCTGTACTCGACTATACTGATAATATTTTATTTTATCTTATATCTTACTATTTTATATTTTATTTTATTTTAATTAATTTTTTTTTTTTTGTTGTTTTTTTTTTTCTTCTGCTAAATATAGAAACCAAACTAAGGGACGGCAGAACGCTCTCCCTGCTGCCCCACAAACCATTACCACACACATCCATCAACAATCTTCAATAGCAAACACGACACAGCAAAATAAATCCCGTAAATTTTTTTTTTTTTTTTTTTTTTTTTTTTGGACAAGCATCAAAGCAAGGGGCAGTCCAGGAAGCTCTACCTGCTGCCCCACAAATCCCCTCCCCTCTGTCGACAAGCATCAAAGCAAGAGACAGTCCAGGAAGCTCTACCTGCTGCCTCACAATCCCCCTCCCCTCACGCACACAAGCACCTACGCTGGGAACATCAAACAGGTGCTAGGAAAATATACTAGCAATACCTGGGTGGACTCCTGAACTTGGCAAGCCAGTGCTGAGCTAAGATTTTCTACCATGACCCCGGCATATGGGTGTTGATCGAAGTATGGTCAGGGACAGTCCAGGACACACCCCACCTGCTGTCCCAAAATTCCGGACAACCATTAAAACCCTCTTTAGGACAGAGAGTGAATAACCAAGGTCTTCATTTTACATTAGAAGATCAAATAATCTATCACGATCCTTTGGCCGTATACTCAAAACAATACAACTATAACTACCATGCGGTGCTAACGATACATAGGATGGCATACACCCAACAGATTGGCACATTTTAGATTATGAAAGTACGATCAGTACACAAAATTCCAACATAATATTTACTGACAAGCATCAAAGCAATGGGCAGTCCAGGCCGCTCTACCTGCTGCCCCACAAATCCCCTCCCCTCTGCCGACAAACATCAAAGCAAGGGGTAGTCCAGGAAGCTCTACCTGCTGCCCCACAATCCCCCTCCCCTCACGCACACAAACACCTACGCTGGGAACATCAAACAGGTGCTAGGAAAATATACTAGCAATACCTGGGTGGACTCCTGAACTTGGCAAGCCAGTGCTGAGCTAAGATTTTCTACCATGACCCCGGCATATGGGTGTTGATCGAAATATGGTACACCCCCCACCTGCTGTCTCAAAATTCCGGACAAGCATCAAAACCCTCTTTAGGACAGAGAGGAAATAACCAAGGTCTTCATTTTACATTAGAAGATCAAAACAACCTATCATGATCCTTTGGCCGTGCGCTCAAAACAATACAACTATAATTACTAAGCGGTGCTAATGTTACATAGGATGGCATACATCCAGCAGATTGGGACATTTTAGATTTCCAAAGTACGCTCAGTACACAAAATTCCAACTTAATATGTATTCAAAATTCATAACTCCCAACTATTGAATCAATTGCATAGGTGGCTCACACACTTCTGGTATAGGGATATCCATAGTCATAACTGGATTCAATTTGATTAAACTGATTTAGGGGTATCAAGGCTTTTTTGGGTGACTTGGGGCCTTCGGAGAGGACCATCAACATCAAGGAAGCAAGCTGGGACATGGACTGGAACTGGCTCTGGAGTCTTCGCCTGGGGGCTGTTGGGTGCTCTTTTTCTGGTGGCTTTCTTTTTTGGTTTGGTCCGTATGGGACTTGAACCACCGCCCTCTGGGGGTGGGGGGTGGGGTTTGGTTGTTGACTGTCTTGGGGACTGCCTCGGTTAGTTGTGGTTGGGGTCTGGTATAGGGGTGGGGGATGGGGCTGTTACTGGGGTGGTTGTGGTGGGGCGGGGCTGGGGCCCGGGCGGGGGATTTGGTTGCTGGGTCTGTCAGTTGGGAGTAACGGAGTGCGTCCGGACGGGTACTAAAGGTCAAAAGGCCCAGACCGGGGCCAAGTGCCCTCTTAAAGGGACAGCGGTTCAGCCTAGGATCGCAAGCAGTCGCAGAAGCCATCGAGCAATACGCGACTATAATCCGTTTACTGGTTACTGGTTACTGGGTGTACTTATAGAACATGGGCCCAGCCTGGGGCCAAGGGCCCAGCCCGGGGCTATAATCAGTCGTGAAGCACTCAGTGCATAGGCGACTTTAATCCATGGACACACACATAGGGTGTGCTTTCCACCCACCCCAGCCAAACGGTCTTGCTGGAGTTAGCAACACAATACTCCCAGCATACGCACCTAACATGAGCCAAAAGACTTACGCAGACGCTTTAGTCTCTCCCTCCACCCAACTTGAAGTAACAAATGCGCCCAACATTAACAAAACCCCCCAAATTACAACCACCAACAACCACCAACCAAAGGAAAATATAACTTCCGGACACCCAACTAAAAATCAAATAAGGGAAGTAGGAAAAAACAAAAAGGTAACAATACACAACAGCCAAACTCCTGGGCCCTCAGGACAAACATCAAAACCCAAAGAAAAAACCGCCAAAATAACCACCCCGACCCCCACCCGCATAAGCAAAAAGAATAGCTACAAAGGTATGGGGAAACTACCCATGACAACCAAAGAAACTACCCCAAATCTAACAAATCCCACAAAACCAGAGGAAACAAAACAAGCATTCAAAACCCAAACAAGGGAAAAACAAGCTTCAATAAATCAGAAACCTAACCACAAATTCCACTCTCCTAACCACACAATCTTTATAAACAGCCATAGTAGTCGGCTGCCTTATTTAAGTACCACCAGCACTGTAGGTGCCCTAAACAAAGTACATCAAGGGCAATTCAAACTAATTAGACCTCACACGAACTACCTAATTGTCCACTGTAGCACTCTAAACTAAGTAGAAAAATTCATTCAAATTGAGCACATAGGACACATCAAAGTTAAGGTCACTAGGCATAGGAAAACCCAAAATGCAATATATTCGCAAACTTCCAAAACTACATCTGACAACCAAAATAAAGCCACACATGTACACCCCAATACACCGCCAATCACTAAATTCAAGGCGGTATTAACACTAAAAGGATACAATCAAGATATGAACACAAACACCCTGGAAAACAAACTTAAAACTAATGGCACCAAGATCACAAAACCTTATAGACTTAGGAATAACAAGAATCAAAACACCTCAAAAGTTGTATTGGAATCTGACGCACCACTCCCACTCCTAGTCAAACTAAGCCCTTATGGGGTACTACACAGGCTCGAACCGTTCATAAACAAACCACGGTTCTGTGCCAAATGTCAACAATGGGGACACTATGCCCGTCAATGTCGACACCACCATAGATGCCCCAGCTGTGGGGGCCAACATCGAGGCACATGCAAACGAACCACAATCAAATGTGCCAACTGCCGGGGACAACACCACCCCAGGACAGAACAATGCCCATACACCATAAAAGAAAAGAAAGTGATAGAACTGATGAACTCACAATTAATTCCATATAAAGAAGCCTTAACCAAGATAAATCTAGAAACTAATCAAACCAAAACGCAACAGACCCACTCAGCACAAAACAATCACCCTAAGCCCACAAATAATCAAAAAGCAGACAAACCCATGATAAATAAATCCAAATCAAATCAGGAACCAGCTAAACAAAACCAGAGAAAACAAACAGCAGTAACACCACGAACCAATTCAGGCCAACAAACAATAACATGGCCCATTATTGGTGAAGTGCTTCAGGCAATATTACCATTAGACCTCAAAGGCCACCAACAATAGAAACACTAATTGCACAAATTAATCAAATTCTGACCAAACACATGTAAGTTACATCGAAATTGTCAATCAAACCATTAAAACCAACAACAAGAATGGGTAGTACAACCCCCCAAAATACGATTATCTGGCAATGGAACTGTAGGGGATTAAACAGCAACCTGTCGGAATTAAAATACAAACTAAGTCAAACAGAACCGAAACCAGATATTATCTGCTTCCAAGAAACACACATACCAGAAAATTCCAACTACATCCCAGGATATTTCCCAGGCACTTTCAAACACCGAGCCAATGGGGAAAAAGGGGGAGGGTTGGCAATATTTATTCTAAACACCCTCCCCAATACTGAGATGGTAACAGTTCCAACACAAATAGGCACTAGCCAAACATTTGAGATGATGACAGTCCTAGTCAGCTTAGGACCCATCACCATTAAAATTTTCAACATCTACGACCCAGGCAACGCCAACCCAATTAACTTAAACACTTACCGGCAAATATCACAACCACCAACAGAAAACCTCGTAGTCTGTGGAGACTTCAATGCACACAATGAACTCTGGGGAGGAGGAAAAACGGACAACAGAGAGAGGTTGGTAGAAGCTTGGACAGCTGAATCCAACCTAGTCATCCTCAACGACGGTTCCAAAACTAGATTAGACCCTGAGGATGGCTCCCTATCAGCTATCGATCTAACAATCTGTACACCCAAGCTAGCACAGCTAACCAACTGGCGGGTGGACCACGACAGCACGTTAGGTAGCGACCACTTCCCATCATCATCTCCCTTCAGATGACCGTACAACACAACCCCATTGAGGTTCCACCGAGATGGAAATATAGTAAAGCCGACTGGGAACATTTTAAAGACTACCTTTCAAAAATAAATACTAGTGAAACAGAAGACTCAAACATTAATACCTTCAACAACAATATCACCAAAACCATTCATGAGGCGGCCATCTTAAATATGCCATAAAGCAAAAATACTCAAACCAAGCAAACGGTACCCTGGTGGACAGATGAATGCAAAATGGCCCATAAAGAAAAGAAAAAAGCCCTCAATAAATTCAAACACACAAAAAACTCACTAGATTTCCAAGACTACAAAAACAAAGAAAAAAACATTAAGCACATCATCAAAGAAGCCAAAGACAAATCATGGCAACATTTTTGTACCCAACTAAATATTAAAACAAATTCCAAGCAAGTGTGGGACAAAATAAAACTTATACGGGGAAAAACAGTTAGCATCAGCCCCAAACTTAAAGGTGCAAATAGCAATAAAGACAAAGCAAATCTGCTCGCCAACCATTATTCTAAAATGAGCAGCAATTCCAATCACACTCAAAAATTCCAAGAACATAGGAAAGAAGTAGAAAACTCCCTTAAACATTTATTCAAAGACCTAGGAACCAAAGAATCTGAGTTAAATAGCGACATCACCCTATTCGAATGGAAAGCAGCCTTAGGGTCTAAAAAAGAAACATCACCAGGAAAGGACGACATTGGCTATATTATTTATAAAAATCTACCGGTCAGCATCACCAAAACTATCATCAAATTACTAAACCAAATCTGGAATACCGGTCAATTACCTGATAGCTGGAAGCAAGCCATTGTCATACCCATCCCAAAAACCGGAAAAGACCCTAATGAAATTAACTCATATAGACCCATCTCCCTCACCAACAACATATGTAAAATCATGGAAACTATCCTGGCCAACCGATTAAAGCATCATTTAGAACACAATAGCCTCCTATCGGAATACCAGTGCGGCTTTCGCAGCAAGCGGTCCACCACTGACCAATTACTCAGACTCGAAGCAGATATCAAACTTGCATTCAACTCTAGAAGGAAAAGAGATAGAAACCCTATAGCTGTTTTCCTGGATCTTGAAAAAGCCTTTGACCTTGTCTGGACAAAATGACTGATTGCAAAACTCAACAGCTTCGGCATTACTGGACGCATGTTTAATTAGATTGAGAACTTTCTCTCAGGGCGAAAAATCATCACTAGAGTGGGAAACACCCTATCAGATGAGTACACTTTAGAAAACGGAACACCGCAAGGGAGCGTACTCAGCCCCACACTCTTCAACTTAATGATTAATGACCTGGACCGCAACCTCATCTCAGCAAAAGTACAAATCTCTCAATTTGCTGATGATAGCGGAATTTGGAGAGCCGGTAACCCCGCTAGCAATCAAGTTACCTCAGAAATCCAGCAAAGCCTTGACAATATAAGGAGATGGGCAGTCAAATGGGGGTTTAAGATATCGCAGGAAAAAACAGTAGCGATTATTTTCACACCTAAAAGACAAAGACAACCTCATTATCCCAAATTTTATATTCAAAATCAAATAATCTAGTATGTTAAAGTTGTCAAATTCCTAGGCATGTTCTTCGATCAACACCTCAATTGGAAACATCACATCGAACAATTAATTAAAAATTGCACCAAAGACATCAATCTCCTAAAAAACCTAAAGGACACCACATGGGGATCTAACCAAGAAACTCTGACAACTAATTACAGGGCTCTCATAAAATCGAAACTAGAGTATGACTGTCAGGTATATAACTCCGCTACTCAAATTCACCTGAAAAAGTTAAACGAAATCCAAAGAAAGGTACTGCTGATCTGCACCGGCACGCTACCCTCCACATCATTGGACGAACTATGCATACTCACTGGACAATTACCATTACCATTAAGGAGGCAAGAAATGCTCCTTAGATACTCAATTCGATTATCCAGCCACACAAACTCGCATCCTACTAAGATGGCCATCAGCAAATGCAATGTGACTTTTAGTCGCAAACTCGTTCCAAACACTCCTGGAGGAAAACAAATCCAAGAGCTTAGGAAAAACCTGCCAATTTTGGAAGAACAGGAGGAATACACTAAACCTCCCGACCAAGCCCCCTGGACCATCCCAAAACCGAGGATAAACACCAAAGCCACCGAACCTGGAAACAAATTGGAACAAGAGCTCAAACTAAAATCTATCTTTGCAAGCAATATACAAGATACCTACTCTGGTTTCGTAAAAATATACACCGACTGTTCAAAAACACCGGACCCACCCAGAACAGCAGCAGCGATAGTTATCCCAGAGAACAACATACAAATGGGAACCAGATTACCGGATCACTGCTCTATTTATACAACAGAATTCTGGGCTATCGTCGAATCACTTAAATGGATCAAATATAACAACACCCCAAAGTCAGTAATCATAAGTGACTCGCTTAGTGTAATTACAACAATTAAAAACAAAAGCACTAATTCAAGAGAAAACTTCCTTGCCGAGGCCTACCACCTATTAAAAGAAATATCCACTAGAAACCAAATAGTATAATTTATGTGGATACCCTCACACATAGGAATTCTCGGTAATGAACAAGCAGATCGATTCGCAAAATGAAAACTAAGAGACCCAAACCCTGCCACACTTAAATACAGCACTAGCGAAACCTTAAACATTGCTGAAAATTACATCAACGCTAAATGGCAGGAAACATGGAATGCCACACATAAAGGAAGAAAACTATGTTCCACCCTAAAGAAATTAACAGATCCATAAAACCACCTAATACAAACAGCTCGGACCAAAATATCATAAACCGTATACTAACAGGCAAAACAAAATTAGCAAGCAGCTTTGGAAGACACCTGGATCCAAAATCCACAACCATCAACTGCTACCACTGCCAAACAATCGAGGATCTCGGACATATATTCAATACCTGCACTCAATACCTACAAGCTAGGAACAAACTACAACTAGCACAGAAGGAAATTGGATCCCCAACTACATACCCCGAAATAATAGGAAAAAACAACCTCAATATCGCTACTACTTATAAAAACATCCTACTATTCCTAAATGAAACCAAACTTAGGAATAAAATATAAAAATTACCAACAATAAAACCACACAAACCAACAAATAACATCCTTAAACACTGCGCGGGTGTTCCTGGGAAAAACTGATAAGCAAACCAGGGGGTGCGAGATGGGATGGGGGCTTCGGTTTACGGCCCACCCCTCTTCTGTGTATAGTACTGTCACTTCCAGGTCTAGTGGGTTCACAGACCTGGATTTTAAGGTATCACACAGCATGGCCAACCAAAGCACAAGACACTCGTTAAAAATCTCAGTTACCCACAATCACGCAATGAGGATAATCACACCGCACGCAAATAAAACACAATAACATTTCAGATAAACAGCATGACGCCCTCCATCATCTTTTCATCATTCATCACACAGAGAAGATGGACGCCGGTGAAGACGGACGTGCGCCACGCTGATGCTGAGTTCAACAAATACATCGAATTAGGACTTCAAGGAACACAAGAAAAACAACAAAACAGATGAAAAGGTTACACACACGGGATTTATCAAAGGATATAACCGAAATTGAGATTCCAGGACTACAAACAGCAACCAACACTGCAAGCACATGGCTGCAGCTGCAGGGGGTCACTCCCCAGAACAAAGGAACAAAGGAAAACTGACCATGGACTAGACAGACTTCACAACACACACATCGCACAAGGTAAAGAATTCACTTTATAATTAACAATTCCACTATTTACATTAAATTTATTAAATACTAAACTTAATTCAAGCTTAAACGCCGTTTATTCAATAAAATAGGACTTGGTTTTAAACGACAATATAGCTTAACATAAATAACTGTATAACAATATTAATTTATTAAAATTAAACCCACTAAAGATTATCCATACTCGACAATAACGATGCAGCAGCAAACGCGATATAAACTAAATAGGAGAGAAGCCCTAACAACCTAAATAATAAACCCACTACTACTACTTTGGATTTTAGTCGCATATCGCCCTAAGTCATGCGTGACTCGTTAATTGTACACTTTTGTGTACTACTTAATTTATGCGATTATCCGCTATTAATACAAGGCCTCCCAGGCAAGCCACCGGAGGCAGAGGGCCCCAAAGGCTCCGCCAAACTCCTCAGCACAGCAACATCGTCCTGCGTTCTCTTCCGGTCGTTCTCTGCATTTCCGTCTCGTCTCCGTCTTCCTCCGTTGAACGCTGTCACCAAGTACACCAGCAGCAATATATATATATATATATATATATATATATATATATATATATATATATATATATATATATATATATTTTAAAAAATTCAAATCCATGTCCCGTTTCCTATTTTACTGGGCTGTTCCTATGATATTGCCAAACATGTGATGGTTACATTCGAGTCAGGTATTCCTGAGTTGTGAATTTTTCTATCTCGTGGTAGTTCTTTAATTTCGTGTAGTGTGCGTACTTAAATTTTTCGAAAATTTCGTCGCATTATATCGGCTTAAGAAGCCTTTCTCTTTTTGAGATCTTAATTTGGGTGTCAATATGTTGAGTTGTAAATTTGAACCAATCAGTTGTTTTTTTTTCAGGGCCAGCAAGTTGTAATTCTGAAGAGGGCTTTCTTGGGTCAGAATGAAAGCCCTATGTGGTAAACTTATATGTGTGTGGGGTTTTTTTGGGGGGGGGGGGGGCTGGTGGTGTGTGTGTGCTATATGCTGTTTGTAAGCTATAGATATTCCTGTTCGTGTTTCTGTTGAGCTATATTACCATACATTCTAATACCCATTCACGGATTCTCTCTCGCATACTTACATAGTTTGGGGCGGGGGAGGGGATGGATGTTGTGTTTGGTTTTCTGGGATGGCATTTTTGTTTTCAGACTTGGGGGTGGGGGGAATTTCGTTTCATTGATTGATTGGTGGCAATATCTTTTCATATATACTTTCCTTTCGAACTCTTCGAAAGGTTTCTGCTTGGTGGTCTCCTCCTCCTCTTCTCTTGTAGTACATCTACCTGTTGTTGTATCCTTTATCTGCTCTTCTTTATTTCAGCTGTTTTCTTTCTTTTCCTTGCTTGTTGATGTCTTGGTCTGTTTCATATCTCCTGATCTTCTTTATTACTGCCATGTTTGATGTACGATTTCTTTCTTGTCTTTTACTTCCTCTTCTCTTGTAGTTATTCTACCTGTTGTTGTGTCCTTTTCCTGCTCTTCGTTATTTCAGTCGTTTTCTTTCTTCCCCGTTCTCGTTGTTGACTTGGTCATTTCCCCTATCTCCTGATCTTCTTTAGTACTGCCATGTTTGATGTAAGATTTCTTTGCCTGGGAGGGGGTTTGTTTGGCATGCGCCCCCTTGACCATATGGCTAGTCTCGATTAAATTAAGTTTACTTTACCTTAATGGTTATTTTTTGTCATTTGAATGTGTACTTGGGTTATTTGCCTGATATGGTTTGAGTATTACGTGTATTATTTAGTTGTAAAGTTCTAATTTTGGTTTAAACTTATACGAGTGTCTCCTCTGAGTAATCAGTTTTCAATGTGCGAAGACACCCGCATATTTTTTTTTTTTTTTTCTTATTTCAATTTAACTATATGGTTTGAGTGTTACTTGCATTAGTTAGTTGTAAAGTTCTAATTTTAGTTTAAACTTATACGAGTGCCTCCTCTGAGTAATTAGTTTTCAATGTACGAAGACACCCGCATAGTTTTTGTTTCCTATTTCAATTTTAACTATATGATTTGAGTGCTACGTGCATTATTTAGTTGTAAAGTTATAATTTTAGTTTAAACTTATACGAGTGCCTCCTCTGAGTAATTAGTTTTCAATGTACGAACACACCCGCATAGTTTTTGTCCCACGTTTTTTAGGTTTTGATTCTCCCTAATTTTACTATAAGACCTTATATTATATTTGTCCCCTTTTTCCTATTTGGTTGATGAATTCCAAAATATTGTTGTAAGTTCTTCCTAGATTCTTGTTTTCTGCCCCTAGTAACTCCGGGTACGTGCTTCGTTCTCCTATTAGTTCGTGATGGGTTTTGAGTTTGGCCCTCTCCTGGTTGTACTTGGGGCATGTATTTTTCACGTGTTGAATTGTTTCTGGAGTTGGGCAGTGGGGGCAGTTTGTAATCGTTCCCTTTTTAATGTGTTTCCCTGCGCATCCTGCTAGCAGGGTTTTGCCTGTTCTTATTCGGTTTATTATCGTTGTGTCGTATGGGTTTTTGAAGGTCGGATACTTAATTTTCCTACTTACTTTTTCCTGTATTTTGTGAAGTTGGCTACTATTGTCTGACTTGTCCCACTGATCTTGCCACATGTTATTAATATTATTCCGGATAATACTATTAATTTCAGTAACGCTGTAAGCTATGTTTTGGGCCATGGGTTCATTTGTGTGGTTCCTTGCTTCTGCGTCTGCTTTTTCATTGCCCGGAATTTGGATGTGGGAAGGAATCCATACGAATGCGACTTTTTTGTTGGTTAGTTCAATTTCTTTGAGTAGGGATCTTGCATGGTTGATCACATTAGGTCTACTCTTCGATTGGTCAGTTGCCAAGGATTGCAATACACTGTACGAGTCGCTTAGAATGACCGTTTTTGTTGTTGGATATTCATTTGCCAGACAAGCACTAAAGCAAGGGGCAGTCCAGGTCGCTCTACCTGCTGCCCCATAAACACCCCTCCCCCACAAACAAGCGTCACAATTCGGACAAATATCAAAGCAAGGGGCAGTCCAGGAAGCTCTACTTGCTGAACCACCAACCCCTCCCCTCTCTGACATAGCACACCCCGGACAAGCGCACGGACAAAAACAAAGGCAAGTGGCAGTCCAGGGAACTCTACCTGCTGCCACACAAACCTCCACCCCCACCGGACAAGCATAGCACACCCGAGTACGGACAAAATCAAATGTAAGGGGCATTCCAGGGAGCTCTACCTGCTGCCCCACAAACCCCTTCCGGACGACCATAGCGCATCCAGATCGAGTTACAATTAATCCTCGCAAGAAGGAGGTACTGTAGTCCCCAGCTCGAAATGGACATCAAACCCTCTCCTCACACCTCCCACAAGACAAGCAAAAATGGGCACAAAACGGGTGCTAGGGAAACCATACTAGCATACACCCGGGTGAGATCCTGGTAGTCGCAAGCCGATGCTGACTAAACAGATTCCTCACTAAGACCCCCGTTAAGGAGACAAATGTGGGGGTTGAGAGAGAGAGGGCCCCAATTATCGCAAAACCAAGGGTCTTCAATTTGGCTCATGAAGACCAAACACAAATCAACCATGATCCTTTCGACCCCTCATCTAAAACAAAAACTACCCAAACACATTCACCAATTATGGACAATAATTATGGAAGGGCACACCTCCCTCCAGATTGGGAAAGAATTTCGGAAAACGAACAAGTACACTATGTACACAAAATTCAAATTGCTTCTATACCCAACGTTCCAAATTCATAACTCAACAAACGCTCAACCAATTGAATGGGTGGTTTACACAACATTGGTATAAGGATGTCCATTAGCACAACTGGACTAGATTCGATACCAAAACCGACCCCTGCCGTGGGGCCGGGACGTCTGGTGGCGGGTTTTGAGGTGCGTTGGGTGGTTGTCCCGGCGGTCCTGTGGTGGTTTTGGCGTCGCCGTTTCCTGGGTTCCCTTCCGCCTCTCCTCGCCGTCGCTGTGGGTGTGAACTGAAAGCCAACATGTCAAAGGTCAAGGGTCGTACGCTGCAGCCAAAGCCCAGCACGGGGCTAAGTGCCTCTCTAGGGGAGCAATGTTGCCCAGCCTGGGGCATCATCCAACCGGGGCCGAGTGCCCCCTTAGAGCGGCTCTCGCCCAGCCAAGGGCAGAGAGCCCCGCCAGGGGCCTCAGGTCCAGCCAAGGACTGAAACAAGTCGTACAAGCACACAGTGCATAAACGACTATAATCCCTCGAGATCATTCGCGCCATTCTACACAGAACATAAAAATGGCTGGCAACATGAACTTGTTTAACGAATTGAGACATAGTTGGTTCTGGATGGTGGATGGAGCCTATTTGTTAATAGAATTCAACAGGAATGGAGGTTCCCAGGCAGTGTAGACTTTGCGAACAGCCTGAAAGTAGCCAGGGATCAAATACAAAGGATGATAGAAGAGGAAGTAGAGAAATTAAGAGGCTTCATCGATCCTAAATATGTAAGAGTGGGGACGTTGAAGGAGGCCCTTGATGTTGTCATCAAAGTGAGGTGTTTTTTGCAAGAGATATTCCATTTGACAGGGTGGTCTTTTGTCCATTGGGGGTTAGACCAGTAAAAAAAAGCAGAAGACCTCATGAGAAAGGTGATGGACGAAGAAGTGAGGAAAATCAAAGACACCTGGTCAAAAGAGAGGAAGGACAAAGAAAACATAAAGAGAAAAGAGGACTTTGAGAGACTGAACAACAACTGGATGAAAATACAGGAAAATTTTAGATCAATGGGACATCCAGACTGGATTCCAGAAGATGAAAAAAAGAAGAAGAAAAAGAAAGGAATCATCGGAAAAGTGAGAAACTGGTTAAAGAAGTGGAGAAAATAGAAGACAAAAACCCAAAGGCCCTTTTCAGGGCCATTTCATATGCCTTGAAAAGATATTTATTTTCACTTTGCCTAAAAAAAATTTTTTATTCGATTGTATAATTTATATTTTAACTCCCCAAAACATTATTCTCTTACCTAAAAAATTTTGTTAGTCGATTTTATAATTTGTGTAGGATAGATTGATGTTCATCAATCTATGGAAAAAAAACGAATATATAAAACATATTCTACTATACTATTCACTGACACGAACGCGAATGATTCGTGTTTGTATATAGAAATGACACAGGTGGCATGACGCCACGGTACTACATTGCTACATTGTTGCCAATGTCCAGTACCGTGACGTCACCTTACCTGTACCATTCCTCTTGTCCCTATACTAAATTCCCGTTGACGCTAAAGTACCCCAGGGTGATTTTTTGACGCCAAAAATCGTGACGCTATAGTGTCCCGGGGTGGGGTGGGGGTCTGTAATGTATTTTCCCATTGACGCTAAAGTACCCCACTACACTACTATCATCAGCATGTAGCCGATTACAGTTACACTCCCCAATGTACAATAGACTGATATTCTTGAAATGTTTTGTCATCATCAGGCATGTAGCCGATTATAAGTGCTCGATTACAATTACGATTACAGGTTGTTTGGCACTGATGACTGAGATTACGATTCCACTTTATTTGGAAACCGTGATTACGATTACGATTACAGGGAGATGATTACGATTTTAATTACGATTGCTTTGTTTTTGCTTGTTATCTTTCTTTTTGTTCTGGGAATATACCATTCGTTGTATAACTGACGAACAGTTTTCATTCTTTGTAAATGTTTATCGACAATTACTTACATGCAAATTACCATGCTAAATGAGCACTACTTAGCACTGTTTACATTACAGTCAAATCAACAATTTTAGTTATTATTGTTGTTATATCAATTGTATTAACTTGGCATTCTGCTCAGAAGCCATGTAAAGTACCGGCATGCTCTGCTTGTGTAATATCTTGCATTATCATCTTAGTAATTGGAAGCCAAGAAAAGTAAATTTAGTTAAAGTCTACTTCACTGCTACCTTTGCGCGACTTGGAACTAACTGCTTTCAAATGTGGCACACTAGCGTGTCATGGCAGCATTTCTGCCTCGTGTTTGTTGATTTGCCGCGAGTTAGACAGCTAAAAGGGATTTGGATGCAATTTTAAATATATATCTATTTTTTCTGACAACCAACATGTGATTTCCAATTTTGTAACATAACCCACACCAGACGTTTTCATAAAAATTTATCGCAAACTAAACAAAGCAGAAGCAACAACTGATAATAATAATAATAATAATAATAATAATAATAATAATTTATAAGACAACTTATGTAAAACAGTGATCAGATCATTGAGTCTTTGAAAAGAGATGTTTATGCAATGCATGAAATCTTCATCAAGGATCCTTATTGCGACCTTGCGCATACTAGATAAAAGAAATATTCAAAGCTCACAGAAAATTACTGCAAGCTTGCGCAATCCTAAATAGTGTAATGTACACGCTTATGCAATTCTAAATTTGTAATATACAAGGTTATGCAATCCTAAATATTGTAATATACAGCTTATGCAATCCTAAATATTGTAATATACAAGCTTATGCAATTCTAAATTTGTAATATACAAGCTTATGCAATTCTAAATAGTGTTATATACGAGTTTATCCAGTCCTGAATAGTGTAATGTACAAGCTGACCCAGTCCTAATTAGTGTAATGTACAAGCTTATGCAATCCTAAATAGTGTAATGTACAAGCTTCCAGTCATATATATTGTAATCTACAATCTTATCCAGTCCTAATTAATGTGACATACAAGCTTTTGCAATACTAAATATTGTAATGAACAAGCTTAGTCAATCCTAAATAGTGCAATGTACAAGCTTATCCAGTCCTAAATATTGTAATGTATAAGCTTATTCGGTCCTAAATATTGTAATGTACAAACTTATCCAGTCCTAAATAGTGTAATGTACAAGCGTATTCAATCCTAAATGTTGTAATGTACAAGCTTATCCAGTCCTAACTAGTGTAATGTACAAGCTTATTTGGTCCTAAATATTGTAATGTACAAAATTATCCAGTCCTAAATAGTGTAATGTACAAGCGTATTCAATCCTAAATATTGTAATGTACAAGCTTATCCAGTCCTAACTATTGTAATGTACAAGCTTATCCAGTCCTAACTATTGTAATATACAAGCTTATCCAGTCCTAAATTGTGTAATGTACAAGCTTTTGCATGCCTAAATATTCTAATGAACAAGCTTATTCAATCCTAAATAGTGTAATATACAAGCTTATCCAGTCCTAAATAGTGTAATATACAAGCTTATCCAGTCGTAAATAGTGTAATATACAAGCTTATCCAGTCCTAAATATTGTAATATACAAGCTTATCCAGTCCTAAATAGTGTAATATACAAGCTTATCCAGTCCTAAATAGTGTAATATACAAGCTTATCTGGTCCTAAAATAGCGTAATATACAAGCTTATCAGGTCCTAAATAGGGTAATATACAAGCCTATCAGGTCCTAAATAGTGTAATATACAAGCTTATCCAGTCCTAAATAGTGTAATATACAAGCTTATCCAGTCGTAAATAGTGTAATATACAAGCTTATCCAGTCCTAAATAGTGTAATATACAAGCTTATCCAGTCCTAAATAGTGTAATATACAAGCTTATCCAGTCGTAAATAGTGTAATATACAAGCTTATCCAGTCCTAAATAGTGTAATATACAAGCTTATCTGGTCCTAAATAGCGTAATATACAAGCTTATCAGGTCCTAAATAGTGTAATATACAAGCTTATCTGGTCCTAAATAGTGTAATATACAAGCTTATCTGGTCCTAAATAGCGTAATATACAAGCTTATCAGGTCCTAAATATTGTAATATACAAGCTTATCTGGTCCTAAATATTGTAATGCACAAGCTTATCTGGTCCTAAATAGTGCAATGAACAAGATTATGCACTCCTAAATATTGTAATATACAGGGTTATGCAATGCCAAATATTGTAATATGCAAGCTTATGCAATCCTAAATATCGTAATGTACAAGATTATCCAGCCCTAGGTATTGTAATCTACAAGCGTATCCAGTCCTAAATATTGTGATCTACAAGCTTATGCAGTCCTAAATATTGTGATGTACAGGCTTATCAAGTCCTAAATATTGCAATCTACAAGTTTATGCATGCCTAAATATTATAATATATAAAGCTTACGTAGTTCTAAATAGTGTAATGCACAATAATATTCATGCCTAAATACTGTAATGTACAAGTTTATGCAATCGTTAATATTGTAATATGCAAGTTTATTAAATCCTAAATAGTGCAATGTACAAACTTATCCAGTCCTAAATATTGTCATATACAAACTTATGCAATTCTAAATAATGTAATATGCAAGCTTATGCAGTCCTAAATATTGTAATCTACAAGCTGATCCTGTTATAAATTGTGCAATGTACAAGCTTATGCAATCCTAAATTGTGTAATGTACAAGCTTATCCAGTCCTATATTGTGTAATGTACAAACTTATCCAGTTCTATACTGTGTAATGTATAAGCTTATCCAGTCCTAAATAGTGTAATGTACAAGCTGACCCAGTCCGAAATACTGTAATATACAAGCGCATCCAGTCCTAAATATTGTAATCTTCAAGTTTATCCAGTCCTATATATTGTAATGTACAAACTTATCTAGCCCTAAGTTGTGTAATGTACAAGTTTTTGCATGCCTAAATACTGTAATGTACAAGCTTATGCAATCCTGAATATTGTAATGTACAAGCTTATGCAATCCTAAATATCGTAATGTACAAGCTTATCCAGTCATAGATGTTGTAATCTACAATCTTATCCAGTCCTAAATAGTGTAATAAACAAGCTTATGCATGCCTAAATATTCTAATGAACAAGCTTATTCAATCCTAAATAGTGTAATGAACAAGATTCTCTAGTCCTAACTAGTGTAATGTACAAGCTTATCCAGTCCTAAATATTGTAATCAACAAGCGTATCCAGTCCTAAATAGTGTAATTTACAAACTTATTCGGTCCTAAATATTGTAATCTACAAGCTTATCATGTCCTAAATATTGTAATGCACACGATTATCCAGTGCTAAATGTTGTAATGTACAAGATTACGCAATCCTAAATAGTGTAATGTACAATATTATGCACGCCTAAATATAGTAATGTACAAGCTTATGCAATGCCAAATATTATAAAATACAAGTTTACACAATCCTAAGTTGTGTAATGTACAATATTATGCACGCCTAAATATTGTAATGTACAAGCTTATGCAATGCCAAATATTGTAATATGCAAGCTTATGCAATCCTAAATAGTGTAATGTACAAGCTTGTCCAGTCCTAAATATTGTAATTTACAAGCTTATGCAATCCTAAATATCGTAATGTACAAGCTTATCCAGGCCTATGTATTGTAACCTACAAGCGTATCCAGTCCTAAATATTGTAATGTACAAGCTTATGCAGTCCTAAATATTATACTATATAAGCTTACGTAGTCCTAAATAGTGTAATGTACAATAATATTCATGCCTAAATACTGTAATGTACAAGCTTATGCAATCCTTAATATTGTAATATGCAAGTTTATTTAATACTAAATAGTGTAATGTACAAGCTTATCCAGTCCTAAATATTGTCATATACAAACTTATGCAATCCTAAATATGGTAATATGCAAGCTTATGCAGTCCTAAATATTGTAATTTACAAGCTTATCCAGTTCTAAATTGTGTAATGTACAAGCTTATGCAATCCTAAATTGTGTAATGTACAAGCTTATCCAGTCCTAAATAATATAATGTACAAACTTATCCAGTCCTAAATTGTGTAATGTACAAGCTTATCCAGTCCTAAATAGTGTAATGTACAAGCTTGTCCAGTCCTAAACAGTGTAATATACAAACTTATCCAGTCCTAAATAGTGTATTGTACAAGCTTATCCAGTCCTAAATATTGTAATGTAGAAGTTTATGCAATCCTAAATTATTTAATGAACACGATTTTATGGACAAACAACAAGCTTGAGCAAGTTGTAATCAAATATAAGACAAGCTTGTGGAAGCAAGAACCGTTCAGCGCAAGTTCATTGCTGAAAACATATTGAGTGCAAAACGACATTACAGACCATTCAAGAATATTCATCATGATGATAAAATTGTTGCAGCTAAATTAGAAAAGCTTATATATGAAATAAATATCAAATCAATGGAACAAATTTAAACTATTTTTGAAGCATATTTCTTTGCAAAAATACAAATATTTTGAAACATCGGTTTTTCAAATCAAGAGCTTTAAACTGTTAAGAAAAATAAGAACTGCAGCATATTCTTTGTATTGTATGGTGAAAATCACTTGTCTGAAAAAGTTTACATCCGATACTGCATTTACCAGACACTACTCCGGTGGCCTAATGGTTAGAGCGTCCGCCTCGGATGCGGGAGGCGGTGGGTTCGATCTCTTGCCGAGTCATACCAAAGACTTACAAAAATGGTACTAACAGCTGCCTCGCTTGGCGCTCAGCATTAAGAGGTTAGTGTTGGGACTGGTCGGCCTGGTATCAGGATAATGTGACTGGGTGGGACATCATGCTACATGTCTGCAGTATGATGCCCCAGTGCTAGACATCACTATAAACTGCCACACTGCAGACATCGTAGAGATATGACTGAAAAATTGTTAAAGCTAAGTTAAAAATCCGAATCACACACACACACACACACACACACACACACACACTGTAAAACAACTTGAATCAATATGGGTGTATTTATGTTTTGCATTTGAAAGCACGAATGATAAACTGATAGAATCTTCATGGAATACAAAATCCTGTTGCGCATATGTGCTTAAATTTCCAGTAGTTGCAGATCAGATCATATTAAAAGAAAGAAAGTACTCTATGGTACTTTTACTGTAGGCTTACAAGTACTAAATACCACGTCACAATTACTTTTACTGTAAGCTTACAAGTACTAAATACCACGTCTCAATTACTTTTACTGTAGGCTTACAAGTACTAAATACCACGTCTCAATTACTTTTACTGTAAGCTTACAAGTACTAAATACCACGTCACAATTACTTTTACTGTAAGCTTACAAGTACTAAATACCACGTCACAATTACTTTTACTGTAGGCTTATAAGTACTAAATAGCACGTCACAATTACTTTTACTGTAAGGCTTACAAGTACTAAATACCACGTCAAAATTATGGTACTGTAAATTTACAATTACTAAATACCACGTCACAATTACTTTAACTGTAAGCTTACAAGTACTAAATGCCACGTCACAATTACTTTAACTGTAAGCTTACAAGTACTAAATACCACGTCACAATTACTTTTACTGTAGGCTTACAAGTACTAAATAGCACGTCACAATTACTTTTACGGTAGGCTTACAAGTACTAAATAGCACGTCACAATTACTTTTACTGTAGGCTTACAAGTACTAAATACCACGTCACAATTACGTTTACTGTAAGCTTACAAGTACTAAATACCACGTCACAATTACTTTTACTGTAAGCTTACAAGTACCAAATACCACGTCACAATTACTTTTACTGAAGGCTTACAAGTACTAAATACCACGTCACAATTACGTTTACTGTAGGCTTACAAGTACTAAATACCACGTCACAATTACGTTTACTGTAAGCTTACAAGTACTAAATATCACGTCACAATTACTTTTACTGTAGGCTTACAAGTACTAAATACCACGTCACAATTATGGTACTGTAAGCTTACAAGTACTAAATACCACGTCACAATTACTTTTACTGCAGGCTTACAAGTACTGAATACCACGTCACAATTATTTTTACTGTAAGCTTACAAGTACTAAATGCCACGTCACAATTACTTTTACTATAAGCTTACAAGTACTAAATACCACGTCACAATTACTTTTACTGCAGGCTTACAAGTACCAAATACCACATCACAATTACTTTTATTGTAGGCTTAAAAGTACTAAATATCACGTCACAATTACTGCTCCCACAACAAAAGAGGCTACCCTTTGGTATACAAGATTCTCATGTGAGATGTATCTCTTGTTAGTCTCATATGCATTTTGATATCAAATTAGCTATCACTCGCATGAGCAATATACCCTAATAAAATCTAGAAATCACACGAGCAGAATGATATACAATGTATTATTAAGAGAAGATTCCAGAAATTCAGACTGCTACACAGAAAGGCAAGCTCTTCAGTCTCATGAATCTCCCACAACTATTTTCTCGAATAATTAGGAAAATCTTCACTTTTCCTTCATGGTTTTAGAAACGTTTTATTTCACTTCCTTATAGAAATCCAATTTGGTGGGACTGTGTCAGATGGTTAGTGTTTACATCCCATATACTAAAATCATTCACTATTTGGTAAAAAATAAAAATGTTGGCCGTTTGAATACACTGAACCAACTTTTATTAATAAATTCTGTCAGATTAAAATCCAGCATCCACTACTGCTTCTTGTAGATGCAGGTACCATCCAGTGGAAAAGATTACAGCACCATGGTACTACATGAACAAAATATTTAACTATTTTCTTGTTTGTCAAAAGCATTTGATTTCTTTTAGTTTAACATTCGAAAATCGTTGCACAAGTTGTAGAAACATTGCTTGAAACAGATCCTAAATTTTAGTTTTACCATGAATTTTGAAAGGTCTATGATATCTATCAAGCGATTGGTACTTTATATCTTTATACAGAAAAAGCAATGAAATTATTTATTTGATACCTTAAAAAATAAGACCTTTGAAATAGACTCACTGCCATCTTATTTGAAAATGAAAATATTAGATGCAGTGACCTCTGAACTTGTCTCAGTTAAAGTTAACTGCATGCGGACATTACTTAATTTGATACGCAAGAAGGAATAAGTACCTAAGGAAAACAGAAATGAGACTAACAAGCTCGCATGTAATTTGTTAATTCGCACTATGGTCGATAATTGACAACATTGGATGAGAACTGCATTTTGACAGGTACAACAGTAAATAACTATGATCTGCAAAGTTATCTCAATCTCGTTTGACGTATTCAATCATAAGTGTAAACTGATCAGCAACAGTACATCATAAAACAAACGCCAAATTGTAATGTCTAAACCCGCAAAAGGTAACAATTTTGATTTTACCACAGAAGTCTGACGTTTTATCAATAAAGAACGATGAAATCTCTAATAACACGAAAAATCGCCTTATCGGTACTATAAATTAACACAAGGAGTGCAAGCGTGACCGAGCTTGATTCGACTTTTGCCAGGCGTCTTTTATCACTTCAGAATCGCCAAAAGACTGAAAAGCTACACATATCCATTCAAAATATAGTAACGTACCGACGCATAACTCTCGGATGGCCGTCGCATGAATCTAATCCGGCGAATTAACCTTTATTTTCACAATTACGGTCACAAAGTTTTTCTACAGGACTCCATCAGGCGGAAGTAGTCGATTCTACCACGGGATGAATAACACTTTGAAAGTAATTTCACAAAATAAAAATGTTTAAATTGCCTTTTATTTCAGATTGTATCATATGATAATTTTATATAATTTTCTGAACATAAATATCTAGTTAATGTTAGGATAGTAGAAATGACAGTTGATGACGTCATCACACTTCCAATATTAAAGCCGAGGCGGATGCTGGATTCGGTAGTATTAAAAAATAACACAGACTCTGCTCCGTGATCGGTACGAGTATTAGACCCTAACGCTTATTTACTGCAGGGTAGAATCTGGTGAAATAGGCTACTTCCGCCTGATGGTGTCTATAGAAAAACTCTTTGACCGTAATTGTGAAAATAAAGGTTAATTGGCCGGATTAGATTCATGCGATTCTTAAATATATAAAAAGTACGAAACCAAATTTACGAAACAAACATTATTTCCATTGATCATTATGCATGTTGTGAAAACATAATCAATATATTAAAATGGGGTTCAGAAACTAGAGTAGATATAAAAATTTATCAAGGATGAATATAATGTTATTTTAACTTTCTAAGCGCGGATAGTGTCTTGTAGTATCCTGGATGGAGGTGAGCTCGGGTATTGTAATATCGCTACACTAGTTTGGAGTACTTTTAAACATTACCAACTGTGTTCAGGGTGTTCTCGTATCCCTACAATAGTAGGTAATACTTTTAGAATTTACCAGCTGTCCTCATGTTTCCCTCTCATATCTAGAGCGCGATTATCTGGAAATTTACGACTGTTCTGACTGGGCTCGTATTTTCACACGAGATGTATAATTTCTTTAGAAATTAGTAACTGTGCCTTTTTTTGTCAACCTCATTTACTACCGCATGGAGCGAATGTCTGTTGCTAATGTGCTGAATTAATTTATGTCAAACTACTGTAATTTCAGCGTTTCATATTATTTCCTTGTCCACAATAAGCCCAAATCAAATGTTCTCACATTTCAAAATGGTGCCAGTCATGATAACCACATTTCTGGCAGTCATGTCTTGGAAATTATCAGGTATGTTCTCTACGCTTTCCTTCAATTTTCAACATTGAGCTGTCTGTTTACCTGTCTTTCCGAACATTTAATCAAGCGAGTATATTGAGGCAGAGCGGATCAGTTATGAAACGTAACAATTCAGATTTTTTTTTATTTGAGAAGTCGAAAGAAACGATGTACACAAGGAAATTGTTACCGAAACTTAACTCAACTCTTTCTCTTCTATTTGTTGTGAAACACACATTATACATTACTTGGGACTCTAGAGATGCCCTCACCCCTTTAGCGAATTTCCATCTTGAGTCTTATTGATATATTGCTGCTTTTGCTAGATAATAGTAGCAATGCTGCTGCTGCTGCTGCTACTACTACTACCACTACTACTACTAATAATAATAAATTAACAAATAAATAAATAAATACATCAATATTTTTACATACGTTGTTGGATTGATTCACTGCTATTCAAACTAATGAAATTTACCTATTGGGGGATTTCCACGCACGCATGCATACGCACGCGCACACACATACAAACACACACACACACATACACACCTTTCGGCCTCCTTTCCGGCATGTCTCTATTCCTATTATCAGTTGCTCCAAATAGCATACTCTCTCTTCTACATGAGGGCACGGCCAGCCATTGCCATTCCTCTCCCTCCTAATTTAGGAAACCACCCGACATCACAGTCATCCACCTCAAGGGATAGGCTGAATATTAGCAGCAGAGAGGGTGAACCCTACAACTTTGTAGAGACCTTATTTTTGAAATTTAAGGGTTCCTACGAAGGCTGAAAAAAGAAGTTTTTGCTTTAACAGTAAAAACTTCTCTAATTGACCAGATTTTTTCTGATTTTTTCACGTGCTGGTCACTACACGTATGTCGTTCACCCTCTCTGCTGCTATAAATTAAACAACAAGTATAAATATTATCAATAATGAGTATTGGAGAACCACACTCAGCTAAATTAGCTCGAGAGAGACTAGAGGCAATTAAAAAATATCTACCTGTTTGTGATTCTGTTAAGCAACAACTGCAATCGCGTCAGGAGTCTCAGGTGGAATTTGCAGAAGGTGCAGAACAGTTATTTAAACCGATTGTCGAACCAACGAAGAAAATTGTTACAGCAACTGAGGCAACACAACGATCTCTTGCAACATTGCCTGCTGATATTGCTGGTCGTATTCAAGCTGCTCAACCACCACCACAAGCACCACAAGCAGCTCAACCACCACCACAACCACCAAGAACCAAAACTAAGATAATAGATAAATTTACGCCTGAAGGTATTGCTGCTATCAGGGACCCAACCAAATTATTTGATATTGCCGCGTTTGGATATTATGAAAGACAAAAATATGTAAAACCAGAACATGTTAAATCTCTAAGCTCTACCAATTGGATCAGGGATATATATCGCGTCTCTACTGGTATTCCAGAAATCAGATCTGATAAAGATATTATGAGTTTTAATGAATTTGATGAGGTTGTACATAGATATATAAAAGAGACTAAACAGAGCAAACGATTATCACAACCACCACAATTTGAATTATCACCACTATCATCACCGCAGCTTAAAATACAACGACAAATACGAGATATACAACGAGATATACAACAACAAGATACACAACGACGAGAACAACAAATACGAGATATACAACGACGAAAACAACAACTACGAGAACAACTACGAGAACAACAACAAAAAGAAGAATTTGCAACATTACCACAATCACCACAAATTAAATTACCACGATCACAACAACTACAACCAGTCCAAACAACAGGTAAGGAAGAAGAAGAAGAATTTCAAGACGCTCCCGGCGCAACTGGAAGTGGTCTAGGAAGTGGTCTTATTACTTGTCCCAATAATATCCTTGCTGATGTTGATCGACTAGAAATTCTCATTGGAGGAAAACGAGCTGTTAATAATTCATCAGAAATAATTAATGAAGCATCTGATGCTTGCAAACGATTATTTACAGGCGGTATCATAGATATTAATGTATATCGATCCCTCATTAATGAAATCGCCGATGACTACCACAGTGATTAGATACAATTAGTGATAAAGTCATTTAATAACAAAATGATCGTGCATGGTACTCAACGTGGACCTACCATGGTCAGGGTAATAAACTCTCGATTACCGGTATACAAAGCGACCTATGGAGATGGACTAGGTGATGTTATTCAGGGTCTGTTTAGAAGAATAGCCCCAAAAGCAATACCGATTGCAAAGCAACTAGGAATGAAAGCTATTGATGTTGTTCGTGAAAAGGTATAGGCGCTGTTGGTAATATTGCTAGCAAAGCATTCTCAGCAATCAAAGATAGACTATCACGATTAATACGCAGACCACAAGCGACCCGACCTCAACCTGTGAAATTGGCTAGCACTGAAGTGATGCCAGCAAGTGTAAGTAAAATAATAAATCAAGCCGCTAATTAAAAACTAGCGGAGTTGGCTGATGTCCCGATGTCGGAAAAGGAAAAAAAAATATAACCGCTAGTCTGATAGCAGGAAGTGGTCTCACTTCCCGAAGTGGTCTTCGTGTTAGACGAAGACGATAATAATAAAGATGTTTAAGCGTATATCTGACCCCGCGTTTGACATGGATGCACCAGTACTCAAAGATGAGTCTATGCGCGATTATCAGTATTATTCTTATGATGCACGAATGCCAGATCAGCGTGGAAGAATCGAACTACAGGTTCAAGATACAAGTAGATATTTCTTACCCGCTGAAGCATTTATTGAAGTCGAAGGTGAAATTATAAAAACCGATAATACTGAATACGCCGCTGAGGATAGAACTGGTTTTGTTAATAATGGTATTATGGCGTTATTTGATAGCGCTACGTACATGATTGACGGAAAAATATTGAATCTATTCAGAAAGACGTCGACGTTGCCACAACGATACTTGGACTTGCAAGATACAGCGATGATTATTCAAGATCAGCTGGTCCATCAATGATGTTCTCAAAAGATACTTCTGACCGCCCTGACAGTAGACAACACAATTTAGTACAAACACCGCGTGTTACTGCAATCGATCCACAACCAGCTGGAATTATAGCCCGGCCTGCTGATGCATTTTCGTTATTGCACAGTGTTAATTCAGAATTCAACTTAGGATTTACAGCACGTCGAGCAATGTTAAAAGGTAATAGGAAAACATTTTCGTGTGTGATTCCACTGTCACACATCTTTGGATTCTGTAGAAATGTTAGAAAAGTTATTTTTGGAGCTAAACACACAGTTGTACTTGTGCGAAAAAGCGATGATAATGATGCAATGTGGCATGTTGAAGGAGCTGATGCTAATGCAACTGCGGCACTTCATGGTAAAGTATTACTAACAAAACTTTCTCTGTGGATGCCAGTGATGACTCCAACAATATCTGAAGAAGATCGGTTACTATCTTTTATGAGTCAAGGTGGTAAATCAGCGTTATCATGGTTAACGATGACCACAGATGTTGTTCAGAGTGCAATTAATGGTCTATTCACATGGCAAATAGCTTCTCAGCAAGGTGTTTCTGCACCAAGACATATATTTATTGCACTTCAGGATAATACACGTGTAAGCAATCAAATAAAAAGTTTAATGATATTTGACAAACTTGGTATTTCTGAGGTTTCATTAAGGATAAATGGACACCAAGAACCATCCGAGGATATATTACTGAATTTCGATCAAAATCATGTAGCACGTGCATATGATCGATTAATGTCGTTCATGGGACGTGATCAAAACATTGATACTGGTTTACAAATATCGCAGCTAGATTTTACATTGCTGTATCCGATTTATTACTTTTCACTAGAACATTTAGATTTAACCAGACAATCTGTTGTAGATATTCATTTTCGAGCTCGCGTTAATAGAAACATTGTAGATATCCCTAATTACAGAGCAATAGCCGTTATACTCAGCGATAAATCGATGTTACTCGAAGGTGTTGGTGGACGAATGAGAGTTATTGATGCTCCAGTAGAAAATATGTAAAATATTTTCTAAACATGTAATTAGATCATTCATAATATTATAAATGTCATATCATCACGTTAGTGTGAGTCTGACTCCTGGTCAGATCAAAAAGCTGCAATCAGCATCAAAAAATAACTGTGGAATAAAAATATCGCTAAAGCGAGAACAAATGACCGGTGCAAATAAACTATCGTTGACCGAGCGTCAGTTCAAAAACTTCAATGAAGCTAAAAAATCAAATAAAGGCGTCAAACTTAATCTTTCTGCGGGCGCCATCAAAGATATTGCAAAATCGGGTGGTATATTTCCACTTCTCGCAGCTATACCAGCATTAATAGCAGCTGCAGCACCAGCTGTTGCAAAAGCAGCTGCATTAGGTGCTGTTGGAACAGCTGCTGGAATGGCGTTAAAGAAAGCAACCGGACAAGGAATCAAAAAAAGGGAAGCGGTTTAAGACTACCAGGGACCCCGTATTCGTGGTACGAAAAGGGTCTAAGATTACCAGGAACCCCGTATTCGTGGTACGGAAAGGGTCTAAGATTACCAGGGACCCCGTATTCGTGGTACGGAAAGGGTCTAAGACTTCCCGGGACAGTTTACTAATATCACCTATGTCCAATTTTGATTTACTTAATGCTGCTAAGCAATTAAAAATAAAAAATTTCAGAGGTGTTTTTATGCGCGATCAATTACCAAAAAAACCAAACAATATTGAAACCGGTATTATTAATCTCGATAAAAACTCTGGACCAGGCACGCACTGGGTCGCATATGCAATTGATCCACGTGGAATTGTTTATTTTGATTCCTATGGATTAGCACCACCAAAAGAATTTTTAGAGTACGTTACCGGCGATATTCCAATCTGGTATTCAACGCTACCAACACAAAAAATAACTGATCCTCAAATATGCGGTCGTGAAACCCTCGCTGTGCTTGATGCTGTATCAAAATCAACAGCGCCACCTCATAAAGTCGTGCACGCGTTCACTACACTACGTCATAACACTTAAACAAATATCAGTAAATATAATGGTAGATATTTATGGAAGATCTACTCGCAAAGATCAGAAGAAAGTCGATTTATCTAAATATGCAACTCTTGATCAGCTCAGAAATGAAATCGATGATTTATTAAATATCACAAGTGTGGCTCAAAATGAAGTCGTCGTTTTCAGGACAAACAAGGACGATTAAAAACGAGTAACATACAACTACTAGATGTACTTGTACGAATTCCCAACGCGGTTGTTAATAATATCGTTACTTTTGCTGATCAAGGTAAAATACAGGATTCCGGTAAGTCGGTTAACGACTATGTTAAGAAAACTGGTGATGTATTTACCGGTGACATTATTATGTCAGGAAGAAAAATTACATATCTTATGAATCCAACCTCGGATACAGACGCAGCAACAAAAAAATACGTCGATGATCAAGAATCCAAGTACGTGTCAGTGTGCGGTGGTATAATGCGTGCATTTCTCGACATGAATAATAATGGTATTAATAATCTCAGAACACCAGAAACAGATTTTGACGCTGCAACGAAGAAATACGTCGACGATAAGGAAATTCCAATAACGACTTCGTTAACGACAATCAATGATGGAATTAATGCATTTAGAGCTGATTATATTAATCATGTACAAACATTTCTAAATTTTCGTAGAAATGTAAACAGATCTATTAATGACTTTTTTTTTATTTTACCAGTCGTTGACATAAAACTTACCGACATTAACATGAAAATCAACGATATTGTTAGTGGAATTCCTAATATCATTGAAAAAACGAATCTTATTAAAATTCCTCACAAGCAGATCTTCAACGTAGTATACACAGTAGCATCAGGATTGGGAGTATGGACACTGCAAGATAATAATCTCAAACACACCGCAGAAGTCACTGGTGTATACAGACTGTCCGTATTTAGTAGTGCAAAATTCAGTATATTTATTACATTTCCATGGCGTTATTCAAACGATACTTTTTCTGGAGTTGTATCCGTCATAATAAATAAAGATGCGGAAGAAACATTTCTGCTGGAAGCATCTGATAAAAATTTAACCAGAGCGTTATACTGGTGGTGTTTGGAATTTGTGTGTGAAACTCCTCAATTAGTTATCTAGATAAGTATAATGAATCAAGAGTCATTTATCGACGTTCAACGTCACAGATACGCTCAAGTATGTGAGTGTCAAACCAAGCTAAAAAATATCATCGACGATTACACGATAAAGGTAAAAAAATATAGGCGACGTATGGTTGTTATTGATATAATGGTATACTCGGTTTCTGCTGTTATTGCTGGAACTGGATTATTACTATCAACAATAACGATGACAGCGCCTGCAGTTGTAACGATTATAGTTTCAACGGCAACAACATGAGCAGGTATTTTCAGTATTATCGCTAAGAAAATATCTACGTGTACAAATGATAAATTAAGCGAGTACATAATGAAATTGCACACAGCAACATCATCTTATTCTAGATTATCATCTTATCTTTCGGCGTATCTCAGCGATGGTAAAATATCCGATGAGGAATTTGCAACGATAATGGAAACTTATCATGAGGCATTCAAAGTGGATGATAAAGTGGAGGGTTGAATTTCCGCTCTATTAAATACGGAGTATTTTAAATAATGTCATCGTTAGAATTACTTCAGCAGATCGTAGCTAATACAACGCCGTCAAAAACTACTATGATATTATTAAGTTCAACCAACCCTGAATTTAGCGTTAATTTTCCGACCTCAATTCCAGTAAAGGAAATAGCGCTAGCACAACTGCGCGTTTATCATAGTTGGCCTAATATTAGGTCAAAACCGTTTGGTGGACAACCAGCAAATAATTCACTGGTATTTGCGAATAAAAATAAACCTGATGGAAGTCCTGATTGGCAAGTTGTTGGAATTACAACGGGTAGTTATCAAATAGACGAGATTAATGATGAGTTCCAACGCAGAATTAAATCTATCACAGGGAAAGAATCTAAAATAGCGATTACTGCTTACGAACCAACACTATCAGCGGTGATTGAAATAAATTCTCCTGATTACCTCGTAGATAGCTATCAAAGTTCGATCAGATCAGTGTTAGGATGGCCTGAAGTCGTACCTGTTTATAATGGAGTTTCATAACCAATTAAAAATGAATTTAAAACGAGTGAAGAAAAATTCATTAAAGATCCAGAATATCGAAAAAAACAACCATGGAGTAATACAAGATTTGGATTTCCAAACGACGATAGATATTACTTTACTGATTTTGACGGTAAAAGAATTCCCAAGTTGAATAAAGCATTATTTATTATTAACACAGACACCAAGACGAAGATTAGTTTATATACTGTTGATGTAAGATTTATTAAACATTTTTTAGATACTCTTAAACCTGAATACGATAAAACGTTTAATGATTTAAGAAGTTTACTTATTTCATTATCACAACATTACAACGATAACGTAAAGCAGCAAATAATCGAGTCAATAAAACACTTAAATTGGATCTTATTCGATTTATACATCGTCAATCGAAGTATTATAAACACTGCGACTAAACTCGATGGAAATCGTTACACAAATCCAGAATCTAAACAAGCATTTCTTAATCATTACAAAATAACAGAAAAAGATTTACAAACATTTGTTATACCAGATTTAAATAACGCTGAAATGAAGAAATCATTAAATGATCTTATTGAAGAATATTATCCGGGAGTAATTGAATCGTGGAGAAAAATAGCCCCACCACCGGTTATACTAAAACACAATAACAACCCTTTTGGTGCCGGACGTCATATATCGCCAGGCATTGTAAACATAACATCAGTTATTGCAGTTAATCTGGTATGCGATGTTATTGAAGGTAGCTATCAGATAGATCTTTCTAAGTCTAACCAGGCCCAGCAAGGGTACATATTATTCAGTTTTAGTCCATTGGCCCCTCCCGGTTGGTTAATTGTATCAGAGCCAATTAACCCCGTGTACTTGCGAGTTCATAATCCGTTATTATCAAGCATACACTTTAAACTTACAGACCAAAGCAATCGCATTCTGGACACAAGAAATGAAGAATTAAATATAAATCTGTATGTAAAATCATAATGCGTTTTTATCACAATGCGTTATCATAACAAAAAAAATATCCGGATGTATATTGCTTGTCTATAATACTGTATTCTTTGTTTACATAAAATCCGCGTACAGATTTCTCATAGTGCACAATCGAAATCTATTATCTAGAAGGCTGTGGCTGCATATTGATTATTCCATAACGGCTGTGTATATGTGGCCGATTACCGCGTAAAGTTATTTTAAGAACATACGCTATGACTAAATCAATATCCTTGGTTACGGCTTACGCATAGACTCAGTGTTAATGCAGAATTATATATATTTTTTGGAAATTAGAAATATAAAATCTCATTTTACACAGAAAACTGTGGTTTTTGTTAAGAACACTGTAGTTTTTAGGAAATAGGCTATTGGTAAACACATACTAACTTTTTCAGTATGTATTTATAACAAGGTCCGATAGCTCAATTGATAGCGCGTAGAAACTCTCATCCGGAGGGTCATGGTTCGAAACCCGAGAAAGACATATGTCTGCGGGAGGCTATTTTAGGCCAAGATTTATAATCTATTGGGGGATCCAGCCCCCCCCCCCCCGTCTTCAGAGTACACCAATCCACTACGTCAACACGTGGTGGGTTCACTTTTGTGAATCACCCATTGGTTGATCATTATGGGTTGGTGTGCTGGCGTGAAGACGGCATTTGATCATATCATCATCATCATCGTATCATCTCATCAAAAATATACAGCGGGGGGTGATATGAGGTCGTGACCTTGTGACTTCACTAAAGGGGTACCCCACACAAGGGCCATTCCAAAAGACACAATCGCAAAACTAAAAATAAACCTAATGAGATTCCAGGTCACAAAGACCAATCAGCCTTTGAGTTGCTAGAGTTTCGGTTACGGATATCTAGGAATTCTTGTAAGGCAATAAACAGAATCTGATTGGTCACTAAAATAAGACCTACACGTGTATAAACAACCCTCTGAGTTCCTAGAGTTTCGGTTACGGATATTTAGGAATTCTTTCGGGGGTAAACAAATAACACGTACAGACAGCCCTCTGAGCCTCTAAAGTTTCGGTTTCGGATATTTAGGGGTTCTCTTGGGGGTAAATGTCTAAACAAAGATTCGGAACCTCATTAGGTTTATCTGATACAACTATGGAATGGTAGACCGAATATCACCCCGCGCTGTATATTTTTCTTTATTTTTATATTAAATAAACACTTATTATATAATGAATTTTGAAAATATCAATGTCATTGTTTCTGCGATTAAAAAATTACAACATAACGGTATCAATGTATCTGACAATCTTAATGCTGAAAAGATTCTATGTGATTTTGACTCATTACAACAACGAAAGAACGAGATCAGATTTACGCTATCCGCTGATTATAAATTCATGAAAATTATCCAGCAAGGAATGTTAAAGTCACTGGCAACTGTCACTGATGATCAGGTAAAATTGTTTGTGCGTCTCTCAAACGCTATTGACAAAATCAAGCTAGAATTATCTCATGGATACGAACAGAGAAAGATTATGAATTTTCGTATAAGACAATTAAGAGAGCATTGTGAAAATACGAGTGAAAATACGAGTGAAAATGACAGCGATAATGATGGACCATTGACTGTGATAATAGCTAAACAAAATCCTTGGGAAAATTAACATAACCATTATGTTTCAGTAGGTATCATAGATTTGGATATGTTTCGCATTGTGGATACCTCATATTGACAAGTATTGTATCCCAACCATTATATTTCAGTAGGTATCAAGTACAATATTGCACGTTGTGTAAAGTTTTTCGTTGAGTTTGCTAGTTTTCGTTGGGTCAAAACCCCAGGAAGGTTAACGGGAATTAACATTAGGTTTTAAATTTGTTGATCAAATACTGGTTTTTTCCAGTTCTTTTGCTTGTATTATGTAGATTTTTTCTAGCAAATTACGATAAAAATCCGGAAAAAACCAGTTTTTCATCGATAAATTTAAAACCTAATGTTAATTCCCGTTAACCTTCCTGGAGGTTTGACCCAACGAATTTGTCAAAATCTGACTGATTTTCACTGATTTTTGGTCATTTTTCATGCAAAAAACGAGATTTTCGAACAAAAACGCGGTTTTCAGAACAAAATCAATGAAATAAAAAAACCACTAAATATTTATAAAAATTATTTTTATTTGCAGTACTTGAGATCCAAATTCACTGGTATGGACAATCAGGATAGCTTTTGACATTAACTCGTATAAACGGATAACTACGATATTTATCATTATGCTTGACGGATCGCTTAATCATTTGGTAACATTAAAAATACGGTAGACTAAACGTATTGAAATCTAATTTTTTGTGCAAATCTTTTGGAAAAGGAAGATTTATAAATATTTTCTGCCACGTATTGTACTGAAGGTGGTACTATGTCAAAATATTTGGCAGCAAAATTAATTGACTTGAACACAATTTCTTCACCATCTGCATTTACGGATTTAACAGGTCTTGCAAATCGTACGCCGCCAGTGTTTCCAAACTTACAGTTTTCACTTTGCGTGATGATTCGTAGATTTCCAAGTGAATTGTCAAGTTTATTGCCGTTGATGTGATCTACTACATACCCATCTTTGATCAATCCAAAATAACACTCATAGGTAAATCTATGTGATAAATATCTTTTTTTCTTGCCATTAGTAGTAAACGCAAGATAACCAGTATTGATAACACTACCGACTGGTTTTTTCATCCTGCAATTCCTGATGATGCCATTACGAGATGCTTCATAATTAGTGATGATTGGGTGCTTCACAAACTCATTTTGTTCCATTTATATATATAATATTTATTTGTCTAAATCATTGTTTTTTGAAAATCTAGCCAGATAATCTTCTTCGGTTTTTATAGGAGAATCAGCGTTATATTTTTTATCGTTATATCGTTTCAGCTCTCTGTACTTTTTACCACCGCATTGCGCACACAGTTGAGTCCTTCCTCGCACTCCAGCACTACACACAATACACGGTTTGCTCCTAGACTCCCATTTCTGACGCATTGCATATGATAACTACAGTATTTATTCACGCATGTTCTGTTACACGGAGACGTATAACCGATTTTTAACCAGCTGCAATGATTTGGTTGAATCATATACAAAAGATTAAAGTTCAATTAAATATATATTTGCCTTAATTATAATATGGAAGAATTATCCGCAATTGAACCCTACGCAGCCAGATTCGATCTTGACAGACTACCCGAGTATAAACTTAGTATTTCGATGCAAGATCTAGCTTTAACGAATGCGGATATAATTAAACGTATCCGTGAGGCCAAGAAGGAATTTCGTGACGATGGTGCAGTTCATGCATGGTCAACATTCAGAGTTGGAAATGTTTCTAATACGATGAATGACAAACGAGGAAGAGTAATCATTAACCACCTTGATAATCAAAAATATTTTATTTTAATAAAATTTATTGTAAATACGGAAGAAGATATTTTGATTATTCGTGACAAGCGCGATCCCGTCCGCGTGCAGTCAGGAAATAATATCTTCTTGAGTAATAAATCTAAACCAGGAATACTAACTGGTATAGATAAACCGTATTATGAGCGATCGTACCCTGTAACTGCGGTTGTCTATGGAATATTTCCGCTGAATAATAAACCTAATGTTGGGGATCTCAAACCAATGAAATTGTCATCCTTGACTTCGTCAAGAATAAACTGCGTAGCTGAGCGAGTTACAGAACACTTTACAAACGCGATACGTGGTAATGGTTTAACTGATTTAAGACTTAAAAAAATAAATGCATGGGCAGAGTCGGTTAAAGATACCGGAGCGTCTATCAAAGATGTTGCTGAGCTAGAGAAGAAATTAAGATTTCTAATAACAGTAAAACGTTAACCGGAGAGATTTTGTACAAACCGAAATATATAAAAACAAAATGGAGCTCCGATAGATATTATTGATCATAACGCGCACGCATGGACTGCTGCAGTAACAATATTTCCACGAGATAGAAAGATTAAATTTTATGACGGTGATATCTTTGATTTTATTAAAAATATTAGTAAAACCGATCCTGTTTCTGTTTGGTTATTTCAGAGTTCGGAATATGATCATTACGATCAATTTGTATGACCTAACGGTGATATTTATCGTACAGAATCTCTCCATGAGGAAATGGAACATCTTGCGCAACGCCTTTGGCGTGAATATACCTCTGATGATATCATAGTTAGACAATTATTGAATAATTGTTTTACTGTTCCGTCAGTCGCTGCTCATTTCGTTCAGGAGAAAAATTCATGGAAAACGACACGATCGGAATTTCTTGAAGATGTCAAGAAAAGTTGTATAGAATATGGACACGGTGGATTATGGAACACCAAGTACAACCATAGTGATGTTATCTCGGTTGATATGATAGCGTGTTATCCTGGGAGTTTTCTTGGATATGGAGCATGTTCTGAATACTTTAAGAGATTCGGACATCCTACACATGACATGACCAGGGTTGCAATAAACGGATCCTTACCAGATATTGACTTAACAGGATTTGCTCACGTAGAATCATTCGAGTTTAGAGAAGATCTCCATGCGATTACTTATATTTGGTTCGGAAAACATTTTTCAGAAAAATGTTGGGTTCCGATAGTACTATTGCGATGTATGCTTGATGCTGGATTTTTAATATCGTTGAGAGTAACTGAAGTGATTATATCGTATAGTTCACAGAAGCAAGTTTGGTTACCAGAACCGGACAGATTTAATATCGATGATACCAGGAAAGAATTCCCTGATATTGATGAAGATCATATCATTAAAGTAAATAAATGCAGGAACGAGCAGGATGAAAAACTTGCAAAAGATCTTGGTAGAAAGATAATCGGTAAGTTTACTCAGGGTGGTTCATACGATTATAAACGAGTGTGTACAAGATTGATTATGGACGATGCTGAACTAGATTTTATAATCGCTGATACAACGGAGAAAAATATATTTATAAACCGATGTAATGCTTATTTATCAGATGGAACAAAACTAGGTACCATTGTGAGCTATCTTGATGGCGACTCACCACAGTTTACTCATTTAAGATCTTCGATGTTAGCGTACGTTTCGATAAATCTATTGTCGATGATAAATAAATTTCCTCGTCACGCTGTCAGAGTCGCTACGGATTCATTTTATATACACAAAAAATATAAAGATTTATTAAAACTCGGTAATGGTGAATGGGGGACATGGAGGATAAAACAAGAAAATATACTTAGTTATTCTGAATCTGCCGATGTTGAAATTGCGCAGACATATTACAAAAATAATAATCAAATATCAAAATCATCTGCACCATCTGTGTACGATCCTGTAGCTAGACATAAGACCGTTTATCTTAATGGGTGTGGAGGTTCAGGTAAAACAACTCGTGCGATTAACTTATTTATGAATAATAACTCAGATATAATTGTTTTGACACCTACACATAAACTTGCTAGAGAAATAAACGAACGAGGAGTAAAATCATGTACATATCATAGTTTCTTTAGATGGTGCGGAGACACGTGGACCCCATCGCGGATGGGTGAAAAATATATACCTAGGTATATTATATGGGACGAGATATGCACGGTGTCGTTAGAAACACTAAAAACATTTCTTAATTGGTTGTTATTGAAGAATACTGCTGTGATTATGTGTGGCGATCATGGTCAGCCACCACCCTTTGTTGGACAGTCTCCACATGAATGGTTGAAAACATTTGTAGATTATTACGAAGAAATAAATGATGACCATAGAGCTATTGATGAGCCGCTGAAAGAGTTTAAAAGATTAATCAGACTACAGCCAGATAAAATACAATGCGAGATACTGCGTAAAGTAATTGCAGAAACTTCTATGAATGAATTTTGGATTTTATGGAGACCTGCTGATTTGATAGTCGCAAGTAGAAAGATAGTTCGTGATGAACTACAAAAGAAATTATTTACATTACATAAAGAAAAGTTTCCGGATCTACCTGTACCTTTGTGTTATCGCCCATCGGATACTCGACGACAAAATATTGAAGTTGAAATACAAGGTACCTTGGTTCCACCGAGGGTACAGAATCTTATCTTGAATGATATCGTGTTGGTTGCTGTTGATGTTATTGAGAACGCGTTAAACATGGATAAATCGCCATGGACATTAGGATACGCTATAACAATTCACTCGTCGCAGGGATTAACTATAACTGATACTAGAATCTGGATTGTAGATGATCGTATTGAATGGTCGAATTTAGTCTATCTCGCCGTATCTCGAGTCAGGAAAATATCGCAACTGCGTAGGGTTATTGTAGATTACGTAATAACTGAAGAAATCACTAACAATATCGATATCAATAAAAAATTAGTCAGCTATAAGCAGTTTGACAAAAAAAATAAGCGTGATTTTGATCTTGATGCTGAATTTATTATAACACTAAAACAACTACAGAATAATCATTGCGCAAGTTGCAACTGTAATATGTCATGGCAGTGTTTTAATCCAAGACAATTTACCGTAGACAGAATTAATAGTGATCTCGGTCACACACGTGAAAATGTAATGCTGACCTGTCTTGAGTGTAATCGACGTCGAGGCTCTGGACATTTACAAAATTGAGCTTGGTGGTAACTGCGTATCCTCAGGAATTACTTGTAATTGTTCACGTACAAATCCACGTTGAGGGGCCGTAGAATCTAGTCTGTATATTGGAGGTCTACCAGTGGATCTAACCACGCTAGAAATTTTATATGTAGTCACGCTCCAGATAGGATCGGTTGCTCTTTTTTTACCACCTTCAAGTTCGCCAGGTTCATATAAATATCTTACAGTTACATTACCTAATACTGGTTGAGAGAAAGATTCACGTCGTTGTCCGTAGCCATTGCTACGGGGTATATATTTTTTTTTGATCGCGTTAGAAGGTTTCATGGAAGTTGCACGAGTAATTTCATTATTCAACGCAGCTATCACACTCGGTAATCTTGCAACCCATTCACGAGATCTATCCTTAAAATCAGTAGATATTTCCTTTGCATATTGATATCCAAATAACCGCTCAGCAAGTGTTCTATTAAATCGTTCAACGATTGCCTGATCACGATGAATTTCAGTATATCCTCGTCTGATTTTAACGTTATGTTTCTTCATCAACGATGATACTGCTCCAAGAAATTCTTTACCAGGATCAACTTGTAATAACCGTGGCCATCGTAGACCACCACGTTGATAAATACGCTCAAACGCAGATGCAACTTCAGATGCTGTCTTTGTTGATAATGGCTCCGCTTCTTTGTATCTACTCGCAACATCAACGACAGTTAACGCATATCTATACGTGTATTGACGTCTACGTGTTTTAATGGTATCGTGTGGTAAAAACAAAATATCTGCTTGATGAACTTCATTAGGAACGCTAACATCAAAATGCGCGTACTGAATTCTTTTAGGTGGACTCAGGAAGATTTACCATATTGCCTGTCGTGCTAACCATGATGCAGCAACATCACGTGAAACTTTTGCTGCTTCGGCGAGTTTACTAATCGCTGCTTTACCTCTCCAGAATCCTCTCGGGGAATAATAAACAGATTCCATTATGATAGGTATATAATTAATTACCAGCCCCTAGCACTAGTTTACCTTTCATAGCAGTTTTTACTAGAAAACTAGCGAGAGATTCTCTGAGAGATTTATTAGGTATAGAATTTAATGCGTGAATCAATTTCACATCTGCGAGATGCCGCTGTTGCAAATCTGGACTTTTATAAGCAACATCATGAATGTGACATGCTTGATCAATCTTATTTACTGGATACTCTCCTGGTTTTGGTTGATTTTGGTTATCGAGACTGATATCGAGACGAGTTCCTGGACCACAATAATTATATCCGGGTAAATGTTTCTCACCAGGGTATTTAGCCCATGGAGTTCCTGGTAATTTTCCTAACGAAGCAGCAATATCCCCCCACCTGTCTTTGTTGGAATAAATTTATATTTCTTGGTGCCACATTTCACACACTTACCTGTAAGTACACGTCTTTTATTTTTTGTTGTTATTGTCGTTAATTCAGTAGTAGGTGTAGATGCTCTGCATCGAACACAATATAGACTTATATTATTTATTATATGGATGTAATTGACTTTTCTGCGACACGAAAACAAGAACCAGTAAAACACCATCCAGCGTTACCAAATTCTATCAGAATGATTATAATAGGTCCGTCCGGAAGTGGAAAAACGCAATTATTACTTAATCTAATAATGCGATGGCTCAAGTGGGATAAATTGTATTTAGTAGCGCCATCTGTAGATGATCAGCGATGTTACGAAGTACTTAAAAGATTTTAATGAAAACGCAAAATTGTTGCATGAAGACAGTGAAGTCATAGACTTTATTACTGATATTGATGAAGCGCCATCCGTAGATGATCTGGATGGATTCATTAATAACCTCGTGGTATACGATGATGTCATGCTGGACAAACAATCCAATCCAGCTCGGATATTTTCACGAGGCCGTCACAGAAACACAGACGTGATTTATGTTACACAGCGTTATACACAAATTCCAAAAGTGATCAGGGATAACTGTAACATTTTAGTTGTGTTCAACGGAGTTGATAATCATACACTGCAAAATATTTATTATACTTGGTGTTCTGGGGACATGGACATGAACAAATTTAAAATTTTCTTTTCAAAAGCACAAGCTGCTCCCTTTGGTTTTGTAACAATAAATTTACATGATCCGAGGTCAAGATATCGTAACGGACTTGATACAATTTTTGGATAAAAACCATAGCAGCAGAGAGGGTGAACGACATACGCGTAGTGACCAGCACGTGAAAAAATCAGAAAAAATCTGGTCAATTAGAGAAGTTTTTACTGTTAAAGCAAAAACTTTTTTTTCAGACTTCGTAGGAACCCTTAAATTTCAAAAATAAGGTCTCTACAAAGTTGTAGGGTTCACCCTCTCTGCTGCTACTTTGCAACTTCAATATCCATTATTACTGGTGGACCAATTGTAAATCTCAGTAGCTTGTTCAAAAGAAATAAACAAGACATGTTATTTATCTTCCATGACTTTGCACACAGATGTACAGTGTTGACAATTGTTTCTGGGAACACTACACTAGATATCATGTAGTCATTTATGAACAATCTTAGTGAAAATGGAATGATTAACCTCGCAATTTCTCCAATGGCCATATTCAATGGTGAACATTTAAAAAACTTCTTTAAAAGCATTTAAAGGCAACTGTAGGAACTAATGTAAGTGCTGTGTTATAAACAGAATTAATGTTTCATGTTTCAGTTTACATGCCATTTATCAACGATAAATGTTAGCCAACTTGGGACCAACTTAAAGTCATGGTAGAGAATATCTGGTATTAGGTTGTACAAGTATATATTTTTATGTGTTGTACCTTAAGTACAGTATGTTGGAAAACAGTTTTACTTTAATGAAGTAAATAAGATACCTAAAACAGCCACTCCAGCATCTATCAGGTACAGTTTAGTGTTTGAGTTCGTTTTCAGTTTTGTCAAGTAGTTGTATTGTAGGTGCTCTTAGATCATCTTGTTGATGGAGATTTGAACGGAAAGACTTTTGAGTTCGTTTTAAGTTTTGTCAAGTAGTTGTATTTTAGGTGCTCTTAGATCATCTTGTTGATGGAGATTTGAACGGAAAGATTTTTGAAAATCGTGCTTTTGAAGATTATGATATAGTAGATAAACATGTAAAGCCAGTTCAAGTATCGACGGGGGAGGGGACTTGAATGCTTTCTCCTTGAAACATATTTGATAGCACGGGTAGGTTATTTTTTTTTTTTTTACCATGTTGGGTTGGTCAAGACGGGACGGGAAATGGACATTACCCAGCGAAGAATCAGATGAAACACAACCAGATAATGCTATTCACCCATCAGTTACCATTAGGCAACCAGTACTTGTGCCTAAGAATGTCGACATGCAAACAATGGATATAAATGTACCTTTGTTGAACAAGCCCGGCAAGCAGAGACCAGCATTACTAAGGATGTGAAAAGAAGTATTATTAACTACCCATGAGGAAAGGGAATTAAGTGGCAAGTGGAATTAGGTGGAATTAAGTGCGGTTGTCAAATCAAAATAAAATTCATGAAACGTGATGTTGAAATGACCGGTAAAGCACATCGAAGGGCTTACAATGTGCACCAGTCGGAGTGTGTGTGTGTGTGTGTGTGTGTGTGTGTGTGTGTGTGTGTGTGTGTGTGTGTGTGTGTGTGTGTGTGTGTGTGTGTGTGTGTGTGATATTTGGATTTTTAACGTAGCTTTAACAATTTTAAGTCATATTGCTACGATGTCTGCAGTGTGGCAGTTTATAGTAATGTCTAACACTGGGGCATCATGCCGCAGACACATTATCCTAACACCATGCCGACCAGTCTTAACACTAACCTCTTAATGCTGCGCGCCAAGCGAGGCAACTGTTAGTACCATTTTTATAAGTCTTTAGTATGACTCGGCCGGGGTTCAAACCCGCGACCTTCCGCGTCAGAGGTGGACGTTCTAGCCACTAGGCCACCGGAGCGGTTCCACCAGTAGGAATAAAGACCCAAACAAAGAAACGTAATACAGCAACAGCTGCACAGGGTTGAAATAGCAACCGCTGAATTAATTCGGCATTTAACGTAGATTGAGAGCAGTTTCAGTGAAAATGCTGCAAAAGATCAGTTAAAGGGTTTGGGGAAAATTGCATTAGGCAAAGGGCTAAACAACTGTTTTATAGAACAGAGTGTAAGAACAGCTGCTATAGCTAAAGCAATTGCAATGACAATATCAACAAGTATATTGCCAAAACAAATTGGGTAAAAGGTGTTGTTTTACCAACTTCGTCCTCACTAGCATGCACTGACACCATTCTCCTTTTACTCTTTTAAATCTACCTAACTCCAACTCCCCAACTCTCGGTGAATCAGTGTTTGACATAAAAAAGGCTTAAAGAATTTTGCCGATTATTTGTCTGAGATGGTAAAATAAGACTTCATCATTGTTTGAATTTATTGTTAGTGCTATAGGTTATTTATTCAAGAGTAGTGGTCAAATTGTTTCATTACTTCTTAAACACTGTAACACGTTGTTGTTACTCTTCTTAACATTACTGAGTTTGCAAACTAGAAGATTTTGAGGAAATTAACCTATTCCGCAAGATAATCCACTGCAGCTAGAGTAGCTACGAATATCAAAATAAACGACTGTTTCTTTATTCAATAGTCGATTTTGGGGTGGGACGTTTCTAAAACGCTATGTATCGCCGTGTCAGACACAACTTGTGCTTGTCCTGTAGAAACTCCAACTGCAGGACCCTAGTCATCACAGTCCTTCTTTTCTGCTTAATTGTTACTCATTTTGTCGTCATGTTCGTCCTCTACAATTTGCTTTATTTTTGTCATACTCTTGCGGGTTGCTTGTCAGTTTT
>JAECUM010032015.1:0-18121 GCA_016617855.1 Megalonaias nervosa
TATATATATATATATATATATATATATATATATATATATATATATATATATATATATATAATTTAATACAAATAATATTATCATACAGGTTAGAGAATTTTAATTCGTACTCTATGGAGATTCGAATCCTAGGCCAGCGAGTAAACGGTACCCATCGCCTTGCCTGTACACACCAGCCCATATCCCGTCACGACTAAGCACGCATCACCAAAAAATGATGGCACTGAATCGGTGTTATATGAACTCGTGTGTAGCAGACACACTCGCATGACAACCTAGTAATTAATTCTCATATATATACACAGTCGTTCCAGATTCCTATGAAAGAAATCAAGGTATATAGGATTTTTTATTACAAAGAATTATAAATATATACCAAACAGAACAGAAAGTGTTATCCCTGGATTCTATAGAAGAATGCTTGATAATAGTAGGCAGAATAAATAATTTAATACAAATAATATTATCATACAGGTTACACACACACACACACACACACACACACAGATATATATATATATATATATATATATATATATATATATATATATATATATATATATATATTAGTGAACAGTCGAGAGCTCACCTATAATTTATGGCACAGATCAAAATGCTTGAACAAAATTGAATTTTACGTTCATGTGTGATGGTTTCTTGGTTGTTTTTTTAAATATTCATTATTTATCTAAACCATTGTACTTAAACGTAAATGGTAAATACATTCACTGATAATTGAGTATGAGGTAAATGCCCGTTTTCATTCGGTAGTTAGCGCAACTGATCACTGTTTGCGGTAGCAATCTCTCTATGACACTTGCGCCACATGTTTGAGCACCCATCATTTTCATACCCATTGCTTGTTTACGTCACACATTTGTGACTAGGTCATTTCCACAGGAATGGGAGATAAATGTTTAGAGAATACATTGCTAACGTTTTGCATGCATTTGGGTCAAATGTTTCAGACAGAGATGTTTCATAGATATCGCATATCATGAATAGGAATGAAAACTCTACAATGAATGGATTAAAATTGAATATATTATGAACGGAAACCTCTTCAATCAATGTATTAAAGTTTATTATATCATGAATCGGATCGAAAACCTTTACAACTAATGTGTTAACTTTTTATTATAGCATGAATCGGAATGAAAACCTTTACAACTAATGTGTTAAAATTTTATTATGGCATGAATCGGAATGAATACCTTTACAACTAATGTGTTAAAATTTTATTATAGCATGAATCGGAATGAAAACCTTTACAAGCCTTTTTTAACGGCCCGTATCTACAATAAAGGCAAAGAGTAAAGTTCTTGTTATATCCAAGATGCGTTACCATAATGTTTGAAATTTCTAATAATATAAATAATTACAAACCTACACGTTTTTCCAAACTTGCAAGCGAACCGTGAGTTGGTATCAGAATCTAAGGAGTGATTGATAAATCTACAATGTTGACATAAATTTGTTTTAGAAACCGTATACGAGCTGTTGTTAAGCATGTGCTTTCTTTTGCATTCAGACGAGTCCTCCGTTGGATCGAACAATCCAAAGTAGTCATACAGTACGCATGTTTTTATTTTGCTGTTTGGAAAATGAAACAAAGAATTGCAGTTTCCTGTATATCATATACTTGTTACTGTCTCTTTCATAATTTGTTTAATTATTTTTAGTCTCTATCAAAAGTGACGACAGTCGGTCGTCGTGGAACTGAAAATTTAAATTTTTTATTTATTCATGAAAAATGCTAGAAACGTGACAAAGAAATGCATATATTGCCCGACGTCCATTTCTTCTTGACTACGGTATATATTTCTGAATGTTTTGGATAGCTCATCTTAATGAAATATTAAAATGAACAATCTGTTTTTCATGCAGATAAATGTTTATTTCGACACAATCCTGTTTTTACTTGTTGAAAAGCGTAGACATTTATGAGGTGGTTACCTTTGCCATTTATCAGGACTCGTTACGTATTTTTAAAGACATACAGAGTACATAGGTCCGACAGAATTCACGTTCTTTTTATTATGCAATGTGAGATTGCTTCATAGTAAAGATGTTGGTACTATTAAAATAAATAACAAATGTACTTGTTCTGACTAGAAAAGTTACCTATAGTTATTTACCTGAGCTACGACGAATATATGTATATTGCACGTGATCTCGTTATTGGCTATAGTGCCAGTTAATGAAATAAACATCTCACTTACATTTTGCACAGCTGTGATAAAAAATTGTATCAAAATAAATCTGCTTAAGGTGCTAATGTATGTAGGCATGCTTCTACTTACGGCAAAACTCGCACATCATTTGTTTTCACGCATGCATGTGTTGGTTTCTTTATTCATACCTGTCTGCATCCATAACAACCATCATTTATATTCAGCATAAGCCATAAAAGGTTGGTTAAATATTTCATATTTTCTTGCAAGAGGACTTTGCAACAGTGGACGATACAAGTGTAGAATTGACACAGAACTCTGGACGTTATATGATGCATGGATATATGGGTCGTTGTCTATAAATGTTGATGTTACTGACGAAATGTTTAAAAAATTAATCAGTCTATATAACATGGATAGTTCATTTCTTTGATATGCGATCGTTGTCTATAAATTTTAATGGTGTCGAAAAATTCTAAATACAAATTTAATAGTCTATAAAAGGTGGATAGTTCATTTCTTTAATGTGCAATAGATGCTGCGGCTGGTGATTTAAATAGATGCCGTAGGCTTAGTTTTTATTTATTTATTTTTTTTACTTTTTTTTATTTCTTCTCATTCTCTCTTCGAAAAGGTTCATGCTATTCATTGCATTTTTGTCGTGGTACATGAGCTACCTTTGCTCGTGATGGGTGTCAATGTTTGCCACATTAAAGGATCTGTAATAAACGTTGTGCAAATTAGCAAGATAGTTTAGACTGTTCTTCCATTTCTTTGGTATTAGATTTTTTTGCATTAGCTAATAACCCTGTAGTTAAACAATTTTCACACGGATTTACTGATTAATGTTGCAAAAATACATATTACACACTAATGTAGACAAGAAAGCCGGGGTAAATTTAGTGTCGAGTCCAATCACGTATATACAATGAAATATATACGTTCATGTCCCGTTTATCTGTCTGCCGGTCCGTTTTAAAGAAAGAAAACAAATGATTATTTTTTTTCTAAAAGACAGAATTTATACCTCTCTCTCTCTCTCTCTCTCTCTCACACACACACACACACACACACACACACACACACACAGACACACATACACACAGACACACACCTCTGAGTATTCATATTTTTCCAGTAACTGTCAAATGCATGTGCGCTGCATTTATCTGGTGCTCTCGGGTAATTAGGACCTTTGTGTCACTAAGTCTACAAATGGTGCTGACACCATCTTGTTCCAAGCAGGTGCTTATAGTGTTCATTTCGGTTGAAAGAATTGGTATGGTGTATGAGTCCCTAATTAGAAGGCATAGAAACAAAAGTGGTGTGGACTCAAAATTCTAGTCCATTGGCTTAATACAAGCATACCGTAAGTGATGATAATAAGTATGAACATCATAATATTCCTTTATGTCCAGTATAGATTCGTTTGAGAGAAAGAAAAGTATATCCCTAGTTATTGTTCAATGATCGATGTGATCTCAAGAAAACTTTTGAACAATCAATAATATTTCCTACCGTAACTCGCTGTTGTTTTATGATCAAAATAATATTTTTTTTTTTTTTTTTTTTTTTTTTTGTTGCTTTTTTTTTCAAATGTGAAAATGTTTATAATGGCAAATCTTGTAATCAAGATGTGGTTTACTCGATTCAGCGTTCTTATATTTTTACCGGTATACAGAACAAGTGATACCATATTGATAGCATTCTATTTTCTTAACCTTTGTATCAGTAACAACTACTTGTGAATTATTTTAATTTTGCTCTTTTTTGCATTATTTGACTGATGGAAGATTCTATTGGACAGGTAAAAAACAATCCTTGATGAAAAATATGTATAAAAAGTAAGTGCAATAATTTCTTTTGTTCTACAATTTCGTCAGTTTTGATACAGCCATCTCCTTGCTATATTTTCTAGTCAGACCTGCCTTTTTTATTTTAGCATATATATTGTGAACTACGAGGCAGCTTGGGAGTTCAGCGTCTGAGACTCAAGCCATAGGTGCGTTCCCTGTATATTATTTCCGTTTCTTCTTTAATGCGCTTTTAATAATATCTGTGATAGTATGCTGCAATCCATATATACCAATATTAAATGATGTTTGCAGCAATTTGCAATTTGCAATATGTCCTTTAGTTTGCTTCAATTAGCTTTCACCAGAGAGAGAGAGAGAGAGAGAGAGAGAGAGAGACTAGTCCTGAATGCGTCCCACTTAAACATTGTGTCCATGATATGATCATGCCAGTGATATATTTGTACCTATGAATTTAGAAAAATATGGCGTCTATTAATTAATGAAAAACATAATCATTTACAGCTTCTAAATTACCAATAAAAAGGAAGCTTCATTTTAAAGCTGTTCATAGAAAAATTACGAGGCGCGGCATATTACAGAATTTTGATCTTATTAGTAGTGTAGATACAATATTTAATGCATTTACATTTTAAAGAATCACAGCAGTTTATTCCAGGTATTAACATAAACGTAATGTTAACTGTAATAAAACTACAGAAGTGCACTATCCAAAGTCATTATCTAATCAATGCTTTAAATGTATGCAGTGCGTTCTTTCCTCACTGCACGCGTTAACTTGAAACGTATGTAGGAATTAGTCACGTGACATTATGGATGGGTTGGGAGTGGTTATTATATTTGAATCACTAGTAGGAGTAGCTGTGGTTTCGTGGCAGAACAGATAATTATAGCTGTTGTGGATGTGTACCATTTAATAATTCTACAGTTTGAATATATATGTTTCAATATTTCCAGACATATTTCTTTGCATGTTTTGGATGGCAGCAAACTTATCACCAATCTCTCATTGCGTAAGTCTATTTTACCACCTGTTGCTTATGCCCTACATCCCCTTTTGACTTGGCCGTTATGTAATTCTGGTCCAAATTAATCAATTTTCCTGACATATTTTGTCCATCATCACTATTAAACGATACGTGGCGAGCCACATCTGTCCTATGGTCACTGTATTAAACATTACTCCCAGACTAGTTTGTCTCACTGGAAGCGCAAAGACGACCAATTGAAAACTGTGAGGGAAGCAAGGTAGGTCAATAGAGACCGTACGACTGTTTTCTTTCTATCTAGGTATATTTCAAAATACAGGTAGCAATACTAAAACTGATATACTGTTATCAAGCATATACTATAATATCAGGGTTTACGTTATTTGAATTTGCAAGAAATATCGCCTTCAATAGGTACCACTAAACATATCAAATTCTGAGACAATTGAAGCAAAATCTGCAAAATTTCTCTCTCTCTCTCTCTCTCTCTCTCTCTCTGCTAATGTGTTATAGATAATTTTAGGAGAAATACATCTGCTTCATTTTTAAAAACTGAATTTCGTCGCAAAAAGATGTATATTGGAATATAGCAAACATGACATGACAATGAATAATTAAAATATGTTCAACAACTGTAACTACGGTAACGAACAAAGGGTCGAATCGACGGGGATCAATGCACCCTACGGACAGACAAGATACATGTCGATCGGCACGGTTGATTTTATGTACACTGATAGTCACCCACCCTCAAAAAAACTATATAATATATCAGACTGGCACATGAAACTTACATTACGAACCTTTAATCTATCATATGAATGGCAAAATTAAGTATAGAATATGTGCAAAACCGTCATTAATAAATGATTGGCTTCCAACTTAAAGTCCGTTCTGCCTAAGAAAATGTATTCGATCCAATTACAAACTAAACTAATCACCTGGACACAACTACCTGAGAGAAGTGAACCTCATCATCACTGATTATTATCGATACTAGTTTAGTCCGCAGCACAAGAGTCTCCCATAGATTACAATGAAACTAGTAAAGAAACCGTAATTGATGATTTGAACTGCATGTGATCTCATGATATGAATAACAACGAACTAATTTGAGATTTCGCCATACGCTGACTCCGAAAGCCTTATGCAAATAAATATAAAGGTGTTAATGAACCTTTTCTTCACATTTTGTATGTTTTGGACTTATCACACACACACACACACACACACACACACAGATATATATATATATATATATATATATATATATATAATATATATACATATATATATATATATATATATATATATATATATATATATATATATATATATATAATATGGCTTTTTAACTTTTCGACCGACCAAAGGCAATATAGGTTATAATGGGTTTTTATATTTTGAACTGACCACATACAACATGTGTTTGTAATTACGTCCAAAATGTGCGAATGGAACATAGATATATAGATACTGTATTTTTTTAGACATCAAAAAAAAAAAATAAAAAAAATAAAATAAGTGACACATATCGGTAACAATTAAATATATAGTAGTTGGCAAAAACTATCGAAGTTTAATTCTCCCATAGTCTAATTGGAAGAGGCTAGATTTCAGGAAGAATAGAGTTTGAAACTCAGTTTGTCTCGTTTAACGCCATTAGAAGTGACTAATTAAGAAATAATATAAAATATATCCTTTTTTTTCTTTTCAGACACATATAGCAGACAAAATGAAGAAGCTATTTGTTCAACTTTTCCTTGTGTCCTTGCTCGGTTTAATTATCGCACAAGAAGATGGTAAGATTTTTACATTTCTTATTCTTTCGGCTCTTTTCGTTTGTTTGTATATAGCTCCGTCTCTCTGTCCGTGAGTTTTGTCAACCTTAGATTCATTTTCATGTTATACAGATTGTTTAGTTAAAGATGCCCTGAACTTGAACAAAAAGATATGTTGGGTTAAGCTTGTACTGACTCCTGGTAGATGCTAAAAGGAAAAACTTTATTGATAATCATTCATAACCAATAATTCGCGAGTCATCTGCAGGGGATTAGGCTGTCTCGATGTGAGAACACATGTCATGCGAGAGATACTGGGCAGTGAGCAGGAATAATTACATAACAGCAACACGTCTTTTCAATCTTGCACACGTGCTAGTAGCAGCAGATGTAACCTGCTGATAGTGGCTTATAATACAAAAACTACATTTCTTGGATTCGTAATATTTATTATATGCCGCATGTAGTATTGGTTCAAATATCTAACATGTAAAATTCCCTACATTTACGCCAAGTAAGTCAAACATTTGTGTTTCAAACAAACTTGTAGAGTTTTATGTTTAAAAAAAAAATTACTCACTAAGCACGCATCACCAAAAAATGATGGCACTGAATTGGTGTTATATAAACTCGTGTGTAGCAGACACACTCGCATGATGACCTAGTAATTAATTCTCATGTATATACACAGTCGTTCCAGATTCCTATGAAAGAAATCAAAGTATATAGGATTTTTTTATTACAAAGAATTATAAATATATACCAAACAGCACAGAAAGTGGAATCCCTGTATTCTATAGAAGAATCCTTATAAGATTTCATATAACACCGATTCAGTGCCATCATTTTTTGGTAATGCGTGCTTAGTCGTGACGGGATATGGGCTGGTGTGTGCAGGCAAGGCGATGGGTGCCGTTTACTCGTGGACCTGGGTTCGAAACTCCGTAGAGTACGAATTAAAATTCTCTAACCTGTATGATAATATTATTTGTATTAAATTATTAATTCTGCCTACTATTATCAAGCATTCTTCTATAGAATCCAGGGATTGCACTTTCTGTTCTGTTTGGCATATATTTATAATTCTTTATATATATATATATATATATATATATATATATATATATATATACCATTAATACACCAGAGTCACCCCATGCAATAACAGATTTATCTATGTAATGTCAAGCAGTGAAGCGTTACAGATATCATTCAATGTATCTAAACATTTTCACCTGTTAAATATTTAGTAGGTACTTTGATACACTTGTATTTCAATTTTGTTATTTTGCTTTAGTTGAGACTATTTCATTATTCTAGATTTGTCCAAAATGTAAATTATTTCTTGTTCTAGTTGTATAACTCTTTGTGTAAGTGTATTATTAACTCAGCAATTGTTCGTTATTTCCCCGAGGAATACCTTGCCCTAGATACAAAAAGAATGAACATAAATTATTTTTCAGAACCGTGACAACTTTAGACGGTTATTTTATGTCTTCAGTTAGTCTCTAGTCTCTTCTTAGTCTCTAAATAGCTAATGATAACGATGGTGACGAAGATGATTCAATGACGACCAAATGCTAATTTGTTTTACTGTCTACTAGGTTACCGTGATAATTCTGGGGCTCAAGGTGATGAAGGTGTACTAGGCCCTCCTGGTCCTGATGGTGATCCTGGTCCTCCTGGTCCTGATGGCCCTCCTGGTCCTCCTGGCCCTCCTGGATTTCCCGCTGATAACTGCCCCGTATGTCCAACTCGGAAAAAGTGCTCAAAACAAGAATTGTGAATCTAACATTGTTTCTTGTTCGTGCTCGATCCGATTGATACTGTCATTTTTTATCCGAATATTGTACGGTATGCACTTGCTTTGTTATTATTGTTTATTGCTGTACAAGATTTATTTTGCACTAATACAAAATATATATAGTAAGGAAATTTCGAGGCTTAAATGCTATTTTATACTTTCCTCAAAGTAATTAATTATGGAATTGAGCTTGTTTCTATTCCCTAACATTACATGCATTGTCACATATTCCAAAATTTGAATCAAAAGTATATTTCTGCGTTCAAACAGTGTTTACACACGTTGTGGCTATTATTTTATTCCATTCCTCCACTAAACCTTTCTCCTTTCTATTGCTTCTATCTCCTGAACTCACATGTGTGTGTGAGAGGGGATGCGAAATATAAAACCATTGCTGACATTTTGTACAGTGCCAATATAGTACCTCAAGGTTTCAAGTTTAGAGTTGTTTATTCTATTTTTCTGGAATGGCCAGATGGATAAAGAGACACTATCATAGAATGGACACGTTTTTAGTAAGAGATATGCAAAATCTTTCATTGAGACGAATATATACATTTTCAAGCGTCTCTATCTCCAAAGAAATCTGCAACATATTCAAACCGTCCAACGAATTCCAATTCATATGCATTTGCAACGGTTTGACTATACAGTTTTTCATGGCCAAATGTAGCTTTACGTCTTAAAATTTCAAGAAAATATTTTGCTCATATGCATTTCAATACTTATGTTTTCGTATATAAAAACACGGCTATCTCTATGATTTTATCTTTGTACCTGTCTATCTAATGATCTCTCTCTCTCCATATATATTGTTCTTTCCGGACACATAAACATACATACATACATACATACATACATACATTCATACATACATACATACATACATGCATAAATGCATGCATGCATGCATATATTTGATGATGTACTCCATTTTCGTGTATTTCCTTTTTTTCAGAGCTGAATAAATAAATCTAACTGGACTTTTATTAAGCCTAAATCTAAACGTGTCTTCGTTTTATTTTACACAAATATTGTCAACGTTCTTTTCTTAAGCAAAATAAAGATTTTGCCTTATATATTGACAACCCTCAAATCTGTATCCATGAAACCCTTTAATGAACTGTCCTTGTTTCTTTCTTCAGAATAGTGGGGTTTAATATAGTTTCGTTTGCAATTTTTTTACATTTCACTTCATGTTAAAGACGAATTAGATAAGTCTTTCATTTTCTTACGTCTGATTTAGGCTTATCTGTATCAAGCGAATCCAGCGTTATTTATTATTGTATTATTTCATATAAATCGAACGTAATATGAACAAGGTTAAGTTATTTTTTTATAGTGGGTTTCTTCTCTGTAACATTAGTGATATTTGGTCAACATAGCGTCATATTATGAAGCTAGATTAATGTCTACTTCAATGCAGTTTGGAGACATGTCACATAGAAGGAGTTATGGGACATTTGGGTTGTTGAAGATCTACCAGTACCTTGTAAACAGTGAACATCATCGAATTTAGTGCTATCATTTATACAACAGGCACCAGATTTGTTACTATGTTAGGGTCCGTGGATACAACTACGAAAACGAGCTTGACGTTTACGTCCATTCAGCTAAAAGGAAAATTATTATAATACAAATGGGACCACATAAATTGGTAACAGTAAATATTCTTCATTTAATTGAATTAAATATAATTTTTGATTTAAATTGTACACGGGAATAAGCACAAGCAGCAGTCGTTTTCAAATAAGTTGAATAACATACATCTACGTCTGTGCACTAGAACATGATCTTTACTTATGTATGTATTTGAAACGAAAAATATTTCTAAAATAGTTTACCTTATTTCCACTAGAATGGCGTAATTATTATTAATGGTATAAAAACATTTCGAAAAAGAATTCATTTAATTAAACATGAGCTAAATTGTATCGAGAAGTAACGTAACCCTAATTAAATATTGCATGCATTAAGTTGTTGCTTCTGATAAATGGGATTTTTTTGTCTATTCAATATTAGTCTACAATCAGACAGTGTCATCGTCGATGAAGAAATCGTCTTCGGGCCCATGCCTTCTGACACAAGCTTGACGGTGCCATTATGGACACTTACCACACTGAAACCACAATGTTTGTCTTGCCCCATGTTCACCTCTGTCATCGTTAGACGCCTCAACACATACCTCATTAGTAGTTTGATTTATTTTTATTTCTGAATCTTTTCTATACCTCTTTTCCGGTTGTTCTGGGCTTTTTAAACTATGTATTTATCTGCTCTCTTCTCTAATTCCTCTCTGAGTTTCCTTGTTTAAGGTCTTGACTTTTCTTCTCTTCCGTTGCGTTTTCTTTTAATTTGTTTTTAAGAAAACGTTACATGCGTATATCGCTATTATACTTCATGTTTAACTGAAAGAATCAGCATAGTTGAGTTGGTATCAGGCCTTCCGTTACCAGAATATAGTCGCCATGGTATTTATATCTGTATGTTGAACAAAGAGATTTTGATACCTTTCATTTTTCTTCATCGGGTAACAATATTGATTACGTGGGTCGGGCAGCTGTTGAAATGTGTTGATCCTTTACTAGTTTGAATTGGTTTAAAACCTGGTCAAATCAATTGCGTCAGGATTTCAATGACAAATGTCTATTTATTTATTTATTTTTTTTGTTTGAAAGATGTCTTTAATGTAAGAAGTGGAAAGCTGTTCAATAGCATCGGAATGCACTTCTAGAAACATTACCTTGTTTAATGTCTGATTTTTCTTCGTGCTACTAATGTTGACTGCATTGGAAGAGAATTTGTGTCTAGAATGGACACATGATGTGGTTATCCAGAGGAGGTAGAGTGTAAAATGAGTTTGGTGACAGCCACACTAATTTCAACGTCGTTTCTTGGTGCATGCTTAATTACTGTCATGATTATTTATGATAAGTAGGACTGGCCTATCATAACCACACTAACACTCTTCTTTAAACCTCTGTGTCATTTATGCACCCTTCCCTTGGGTATCAAATCAATCAGGAATCTGGAAAACTCTACTTATATGTCATATTTGGTAGGCACTTTTAACATATCACAAACGAAGGAAGAACTCTTCCACGGCATACGCACATAAATGTGTAGCAATTGACCTGATGTTGTAAGAGAGTGTATATAACCTGTCCAACCCAGTCCTGTTTTATCAGCAAATCTTGTTTTGCTGACTGTAGTACAAGCGTCTTTAGCGTGCCTCGAAGGTTTGTGAAGTATTCCTTCATTACATTGATGCAATTATTCTGATCTTAGGGAAGCCTTGTTTTACAAAATACTTCATATACTGTAAAGTGGGTAAATCTTCAGCTGCTGTTAGCATTGTAGATGACTTAAGGGCCTTTTCATTTGCATTTTCCATGACGTAAGTATCTACAGTTTTGGTGGAGGGACCTTGAAATAGCTTGAGGTTAGTTAGATTGATATTTTTTGATGTTTCACAAATGAAACTGGAGATTGAATAAAGGTATTTTACATACATTTTTAACATACTAAATACGATGTAGTTTAATATCTTTATTTTATTATTTTTAAAAGATTTGTTTGGATCATGTTTTTAAGAAATCAAAGTCTTAATCATTTCAAGTACATTTTTATTGTGATTGATATTTTAAATTTCCTTATCATTGCAATAAATATCAGCTCATCTTTCGCTGTCTCTTTCTCATTATATCTCACTCTGTGTGTCTCTCTCTCTCTAATAAATCATGTAATTTGATACAAACTATATAATCAAGCACACACAACATTATAGTAGCTTAGCTATTATTTTTAATTAGGTGATGCAATTTATGGGACTTCATTCGAGATTAATTGCATCACTCTGCTACCGTCCAGAAATACAATATTCTTCTTCTTCTTCTTTTTCTTCTTCTTCTTAGTATTATTATTATTATTATTATTATTATTATTATTATTATTATTATTATTATTATTATTATAATAAACATTGTAATGGAGAAAAGTTTCACGATATATACACACAATTAATATGGGGCAGAATTTGGCATCTCAAATTCCATTTGAACTTTGAATGCTTGCTAACATTGCCTCTCTATGCAAAAACACGCATTCATTTCATATCGCTAAGATAAATGTACAGACATATGGCTGTAGTTTAAATACATTTTGATCAATTTGCTAATAAATCCATTTCAAGGAAATATAGTTTGACCTAACGGATTATTGGATATACTACTATTAACGGTAGGATTAGTCAATCGTTCAAAACAGGCGTAACACTTGCTCTTCCGTCTGGAATCTCTGAAAGAATTGTTCGCCATTCAGGTAGTTAAAAATAATAAATGATCCTTACCGTCGGAGGCTTGTCTTTCCTTGCATTAGTAAATAGAAACGCAGGTGCTGTCATCGAAGTCATGTCGAAACACTTGACAACGTATTAGAGATATTCGGTCATACCGTGGTGATATCGTGATATATTGCATGAAATTCGTATTTGTACAGATATAAAGGAATGGGTGAATATTTTTTTACTAGAATATGATTTTGGTTTCTGCAAGTGGACTATGCAATAAACGATAACATTGAAGTCTGTCAGCGTTCATTGGTACCTTGCATCTCTACTACGGTCATCTATCAACTACATCTAAACCGACGTTTCTGCTACAATGAACGCACGAAATACGTGTGACGTATATCACATTGATTCTATGTCCAGTGTAACAAGTATACATATGATATAATGAAACAAAGTGAAATAAACATTTAATTTTATTCCTAAGTAAATAGGTGTAAATTCGTAAAATGCTGCACAATTCACCACATTTCTGCATCTTCAAAAGACCTCAAACACTATCGGACCACTGAGAACATGTTTTAGTTTTTGAGAGGAAACACATTTTAAAAATAATTTAACAGAGACACAAATTGCAAATGTATTTCCGCTTCTCCTTAATGAAAAGACAAATAAGACAAATAGTGTTCTTAGCCCACCCATTATGTCTCTCGCCTTATGGAACACACAATTCAAGTATAAAGTATAAAAAAATGTTGTTTTTCTTTACAGGAAATAATTTACATTCAATTGTCGCCGGTCATTTGTGTTATTCTTTTCTGATTAGGTTTTGGGACAATCTGAATACAGGGAAAAGATGATAGAGAAGAGGTCAATGAAGGAGGTCGATTACAACAGCAATAACAACAAGCAGCTTGCGGTATTATTCTACTAACATGGTCTAAAATAATGGAATGATGATATAGATATAATACAGTGTATCATACCTTACCATGATCGTTTTACATAGCATGCATCATTTCAATTCATTTTGTAGACTATATTCTACGGCTGTATGAATTCATTATCGTGAACTCTGCAAAATGTAAATCATAGACATTCAAGCTATGAAAGTACTGAAGTCAGCATTGAAAAAAGAAAAATTAAAATGCAATATGTGTTAGCAGTAGTATTCAGAGTTTCACATGTCATCAATTACTTCAGCATACAACTTCACGGTATCTCGCTAAAAACTAGATTTCGGTCTCCAGCTGACGACAAAACAGGGAAAAGGTGAATGCAGTAATTATAGCAATGCCTTAAGTTCATTTTTCAACATTTTCATTCTGATTTCTATGGAAATAAATTATTTGCTGAATTTTACAAAGCTTGTTGCTTCTCCCTTTTCTATTACTTATTTTAACTATATATATATATATATATATATATATATATATATATATATATATATATATATATATATATATATATATATATATATATATATATGATCCTCGAAAATAGGTTCTGGAAAAAATTCAAGTAGATATTTAAGGAAGAAAGAGAGGCATAATTTATTTATATAAGTTAAATCTGGATCTGATTATGCAAAAAATTACTCCAAAGAGGACGGTAGAGGCAGAGAAATAAACGGTTTTTTTTTTGTTTTTTTTTAAATATAAGTGATATTTGACCAGTTCAAACGATCGGTGTTGGAACTTGAAAGTTGTAGAACGAATTAATAGTAAAGATGTTTAAGCCTGTATCTGATCCCGCATTTGACATGGACGCACCAGTCCTCAAAGATGAATTGGTATGTGATTTTATCAATATTATTATTATGACGCACGAGGGCGAAATCAGCATGGGCGAACTGAGCTACAAGTTCAGGATACAAGCAGATATTTCTTACCCGCTGAAGCATTTATTGAAATATAAGGTGAAATTCTAAAAACAGATAATACTGAATACGGAGCTGACATTGGAATTGGTTTTGTTAATAATAGCATTATGGCGCTGTTCGACAGTGCTACGTATATAATCGACGGAAGATTTATTGAATCAATTCAGAAGGACGTCGACGTTGGGTCTAGCAAGATACAGCGACGATTATTCAAGATATCTGTTCCGTCAATTATGTTTGTCAAGGACTCTTCTGACCATCCTGACAACAGACAATACCAATATAAGAGGACATAGAAATTTCGCCGACGCCGCTGACGCTGATGTGTGGCCGGTGGTTCATGGTGCTAATCCAAATTTCAACTTAGGATTTACAGCACCGAAAATGATGCAAAGGCTACCGACCAAGTTGCAATCGGGTGACCTCCTGGTGATGCTAGTAAAGTAACACTAACAAAACTTTCATTGTGCATGCCAACAATGATACCATCACTCGCTAAAGAACAACGGTTGCTCTCTTTTATTTATTCGGGTGGTAAATTAAAATTATCATGGTTGACGATGACCACAGATAGTATTCAGAGTACCACTAATGGTTTATTCACATGGCAGATAGCATCACAGCAAGGTGTCTCTGCACCACGACACATGCTTGTTGCTTTCCAAGATACTGCACGAGTGAACTCACAAACACACAGTATAATGATATTTGACAAACTTGGTATTACTGAAGTTTCACTGAGAATAAAATAACATCAAGAATCATCCGAAGATATATTATTGAATTTTGATAACAATCATGTAGCACGTACATATCATACTTTGATGACATTTATGGGACGTGATCAAACTATTGATTCTGGTCTACAAATATCACAACTGGACTTTACAACTCTGTATCCGATTTATCACTTTTCGCTGGAACACTTGGATTTATTTAGACAATCTGTCGTTGATATACACTTTCGAGCTCGTTTGGCAAGAGGAGCTATTGTTAATTACAGAGCAAATGCTGTTATGCTCTCAGACAAAACAATGTTGCTTGAAGGTGTTGGTGGACGAAGGAGAGTCATTGATTCCCCAGTGGAAGACATGTAATTAAATCGTCTATGATACTATAATGCCATATCATAATGTTAGTGTCAATCTGACTCCTGGTCAGATTAAAAAGCTACAATCAGTATCATAAAGGAACTGCGGAATAAAAATATTGCAGAAATCAGAACAAATCGCAGGTGATCCAAATAAACTATCACTGACAGAACGTCAACTCAGGCACTTCAATGACGCCAAACAATTAGCCACTGGTGTACGACTTAATCGTTCTGCTGGTGCCATTAAAGACGCAGTCAAGACGGGGGGTATATTTCCACTTCTTGCAGCTGTACCAGCATTGATAGCCGTTGCAGCCCCACCTGTTGCAGAAGCAGCTGCACTTGGTGCTGTTGGAACTGCCACTGGGATGGCATTAAACAAAGCAACAGGCCAAGGAGTAAACACTTCCAATAAAAGGCCGATCCGTTCACGGATTGGGTATAAGACTGCCAGGAAACCCTCATTCATGGTACGGTCAAACCACGGGGAAGGGCCTAAGACTGCCCGAGACACATCGTTGATATTTCCCATGTCCAATTTGATTTACTTGATGCTGCTAAAAAAAGTTAAACATCAAAAACTTCAGAGCAGTTTTAATGCTTGTTCAATTACGAAAACAACCAAACCGTGTTCAAACCAATATCATTAATCTCGATGGAAGTTCTGGTCCAGGTACTTATTTTGTTGCATACGCGATTGATCCACGTGGAGTTGTTTATTTAAATTCGTATGTGTTGGCACCACCGAACGAATTTTTAAAATATATCGACAGACTTCAAAACACTCCGGTCTGGTATTCAACATTACCAAGACAGATAATGTACTGATCCACCAGTATGTGGCCATGAAGTACTCGCTGTACTCGACGCTGTGTCATCGTCAACGACGCCACCTCATAAAGTCGTGCACAAGTATACTACCAGACGGTGTAACCCCCACCGTCGGTTTAAACGGGTCCTAGTGAATATTCAATGGTAGATATTTACGGAAGATCTTCTCGTGGTCTCAAACCCCAATGTGTATTTTCCAAATATGCAACCCTTGACCAGGTGAAGGACGAGCTCGATAATATTTTGCTTCTCGTAGATGTGGACCAAATGAAGTTGTTGTTTTCAGGATCAACAAGGACGATTAAAGACGAGCATATACCGTGGACAGATATTATTCTGCTAGTTGCAGATGCGACCGAGGATAACTTATTGGTGTTCGCTAAAAACGGTAAAATTAAAAATTCAGATGAATCTTCTATAACACTTATGTGAGGGATTACTGGACGCATCAGAAGAATTGGAAATATTATGTATGGCGATCTCAATATTAGCAGAAATACAATTTCAATGTGAGAGAAGCAAAACTATATGTAGACAGCAACAACGCCACGATCAGAACTGAGATCAACGATCGTTTACTATCCTCAGGTGATACAATGACTGGTTCTCTCAGTATGGCTAATAATAAAATTACTGGTCTTGGAGAACCAGAATCAAGCGATGATGCTGCAACAAAGAAATACGTCGACAATAGCAACATCCCACTGATGACCTCGTTAATGACAACCAATATGATGGAATGACCAGATTTAGATCTGAATTTGCTATTCATATAGCCGCGTTTGTAAATTTTCGTAGAAACATAAATAGAGTCATTAATGAATTTTTTGAAAGTCAAGCAGTCATCGACATTAAACTCTCTGACATGAAAAGATTACAGATGGTGTAGTATATACAGTAGCGTCTGGATTAGCATTATGGACACCACTCAATAAATCCATAAAACATCGCGCCAGGGTTATCAACATATACAGGCTCTCAGTACTCGGCGTTACAACATTTACAACATCTATCACGATTTCACGGCATTGTCCAGTCCCGACTCCGTCTGTATCTATGTTAGAGATATTGGATCAAAACGACGAGGCAACATTTGTGGTGGAAGCGGAAGAAAAAGGCGCCCCCGTGTTGTCTTGAATTAGTCACTAAACAACCACCTACTTAAATTATATAATGAACCAGCTGATTGACATTGTTGCAGCGCAACATTACACATACGAGTAAGTATGTTTGTTGCAGACCCAACTAAAAGATATTATTGATGAGTATACAGTAAAACAAAAACTACCGCAGACGTATCGTTGTTACTGAGATAATTGTATACTCTGCATCTGCCGTAATAGCTGGAACAGCAACTATAATCGATCATTATCAGCTACGTACATAATAGCACCAGTAATGGGGATTGGTTTTGCACCTATAACCGGTGTTGCAGGTATTCTTAATATCACTGCAGAAAAGATAT